>JAUPFT010000016.1:21305105-21552098 GCA_036936625.1 Parnassius smintheus behrii | reverse complement strand
AAGAGGTGGCCGGCAGTATGTTGCTGATAACAGTTCATAGTCACAAAAATCGCACTGTGTAGTTGCGGCGCTACAGAACACATCGCCGCAACATATCGTACCGCGGGTGTCGTGAGACGTGCCTGTGGCACTCAGAAACAAGAGGTGGCCGGCAGTATGTTGCTGATAACAGTTCATAGTCACAAAAATCGCACTGTGTAGTTGCGGCGCTACAGAACACATCGCCGCAACATATCGTACCGCGGGTGTCGTGAGACGTGCCTGTGGCACTCAGAAACAAGAGGTGGCCGGCAGTATGTTGCTGATAACAGTTCATAGTCACAAAAATCGCACTGTGTAGTTGCGGCGCTACAGAACACATCGCCGCAACATATCGTACCGCGGGTGTCGTGAGACGTGCCTGTGGCACTCAGAAACAAGAGGTGGCCGGCAGTATGTTGCTGATAACAGTTCATAGTCACAAAAATCGCACTGTGTAGTTGCGGCGCTACAGAACACATCGCCGCAACATATCGTACCGCGGGTGTCGTGAGACGTGCCTGTGGCACTCAGAAACAAGAGGTGGCCGGCAGTATGTTGCTGATAACAGTTCATAGTCACAAAAATCGCACTGTGTAGTTGCGGCGCTACAGAACACATCGCCGCAACATATCGTACCGCGGGTGTCGTGAGACGTGCCTGTGGCACTCAGAAACAAGAGGTGGCCGGCAGTATGTTGCTGATAACAGTTCATAGTCACAAAAATCGCACTGTGTAGTTGCGGCGCTACAGAACACATCGCCGCAACATATCGTACCGCGGGTGTCGTGAGACGTGCCTGTGGCACTCAGAAACAAGAGGTGGCCGGCAGTATGTTGCTGATAACAGTTCATAGTCACAAAAATCGCACTGTGTAGTTGCGGCGCTACAGAACACATCGCCGCAACATATCGTACCGCGGGTGTCGTGAGACGTGCCTGTGGCACTCAGAAACAAGAGGTGGCCGGCAGTATGTTGCTGATAACAGTTCATAGTCACAAAAATCGCACTGTGTAGTTGCGGCGCTACAGAACACATCGCCGCAACATATCGTACCGCGGGTGTCGTGAGACGTGCCTGTGGCACTCAGAAACAAGAGGTGGCCGGCAGTATGTTGCTGATAACAGTTCATAGTCACAAAAATCGCACTGTGTAGTTGCGGCGCTACAGAACACATCGCCGCAACATATCGTACCGCGGGTGTCGTGAGACGTGCCTGTGGCACTCAGAAACAAGAGGTGGCCGGCAGTATGTTGCTGATAACAGTTCATAGTCACAAAAATCGCACTGTGTAGTTGCGGCGCTACAGAACACATCGCCGCAACATATCGTACCGCGGGTGTCGTGAGACGTGCCTGTGGCACTCAGAAACAAGAGGTGGCCGGCAGTATGTTGCTGATAACAGTTCATAGTCACAAAAATCGCACTGTGTAGTTGCGGCGCTACAGAACACATCGCCGCAACATATCGTACCGCGGGTGTCGTGAGACGTGCCTGTGGCACTCAGAAACAAGAGGTGGCCGGCAGTATGTTGCTGATAACAGTTCATAGTCACAAAAATCGCACTGTGTAGTTGCGGCGCTACAGAACACATCGCCGCAACATATCGTACCGCGGGTGTCGTGAGACGTGCCTGTGGCACTCAGAAACAAGAGGTGGCCGGCAGTATGTTGCTGATAACAGTTCATAGTCACAAAAATCGCACTGTGTAGTTGCGGCGCTACAGAACACATCGCCGCAACATATCGTACCGCGGGTGTCGTGAGACGTGCCTGTGGCACTCAGAAACAAGAGGTGGCCGGCAGTATGTTGCTGATAACAGTTCATAGTCACAAAAATCGCACTGTGTAGTTGCGGCGCTACAGAACACATCGCCGCAACATATCGTACCGCGGGTGTCGTGAGACGTGCCTGTGGCACTCAGAAACAAGAGGTGGCCGGCAGTATGTTGCTGATAACAGTTCATAGTCACAAAAATCGCACTGTGTAGTTGCGGCGCTACAGAACACATCGCCGCAACATATCGTACCGCGGGTGTCGTGAGACGTGCCTGTGGCACTCAGAAACAAGAGGTGGCCGGCAGTATGTTGCTGATAACAGTTCATAGTCACAAAAATCGCACTGTGTAGTTGCGGCGCTACAGAACACATCGCCGCAACATATCGTACCGCGGGTGTCGTGAGACGTGCCTGTGGCACTCAGAAACAAGAGGTGGCCGGCAGTATGTTGCTGATAACAGTTCATAGTCACAAAAATCGCACTGTGTAGTTGCGGCGCTACAGAACACATCGCCGCAACATATCGTACCGCGGGTGTCGTGAGACGTGCCTGTGGCACTCAGAAACAAGAGGTGGCCGGCAGTATGTTGCTGATAACAGTTCATAGTCACAAAAATCGCACTGTGTAGTTGCGGCGCTACAGAACACATCGCCGCAACATATCGTACCGCGGGTGTCGTGAGACGTGCCTGTGGCACTCAGAAACAAGAGGTGGCCGGCAGTATGTTGCTGATAACAGTTCATAGTCACAAAAATCGCACTGTGTAGTTGCGGCGCTACAGAACACATCGCCGCAACATATCGTACCGCGGGTGTCGTGAGACGTGCCTGTGGCACTCAGAAACAAGAGGTGGCCGGCAGTATGTTGCTGATAACAGTTCATAGTCACAAAAATCGCACTGTGTAGTTGCGGCGCTACAGAACACATCGCCGCAACATATCGTACCGCGGGTGTCGTGAGACGTGCCTGTGGCACTCAGAAACAAGAGGTGGCCGGCAGTATGTTGCTGATAACAGTTCATAGTCACAAAAATCGCACTGTGTAGTTGCGGCGCTACAGAACACATCGCCGCAACATATCGTACCGCGGGTGTCGTGAGACGTGCCTGTGGCACTCAGAAACAAGAGGTGGCCGGCAGTATGTTGCTGATAACAGTTCATAGTCACAAAAATCGCACTGTGTAGTTGCGGCGCTACAGAACACATCGCCGCAACATATCGTACCGCGGGTGTCGTGAGACGTGCCTGTGGCACTCAGAAACAAGAGGTGGCCGGCAGTATGTTGCTGATAACAGTTCATAGTCACAAAAATCGCACTGTGTAGTTGCGGCGCTACAGAACACATCGCCGCAACATATCGTACCGCGGGTGTCGTGAGACGTGCCTGTGGCACTCAGAAACAAGAGGTGGCCGGCAGTATGTTGCTGATAACAGTTCATAGTCACAAAAATCGCACTGTGTAGTTGCGGCGCTACAGAACACATCGCCGCAACATATCGTACCGCGGGTGTCGTGAGACGTGCCTGTGGCACTCAGAAACAAGAGGTGGCCGGCAGTATGTTGCTGATAACAGTTCATAGTCACAAAAATCGCACTGTGTAGTTGCGGCGCTACAGAACACATCGCCGCAACATATCGTACCGCGGGTGTCGTGAGACGTGCCTGTGGCACTCAGAAACAAGAGGTGGCCGGCAGTATGTTGCTGATAACAGTTCATAGTCACAAAAATCGCACTGTGTAGTTGCGGCGCTACAGAACACATCGCCGCAACATATCGTACCGCGGGTGTCGTGAGACGTGCCTGTGGCACTCAGAAACAAGAGGTGGCCGGCAGTATGTTGCTGATAACAGTTCATAGTCACAAAAATCGCACTGTGTAGTTGCGGCGCTACAGAACACATCGCCGCAACATATCGTACCGCGGGTGTCGTGAGACGTGCCTGTGGCACTCAGAAACAAGAGGTGGCCGGCAGTATGTTGCTGATAACAGTTCATAGTCACAAAAATCGCACTGTGTAGTTGCGGCGCTACAGAACACATCGCCGCAACATATCGTACCGCGGGTGTCGTGAGACGTGCCTGTGGCACTCAGAAACAAGAGGTGGCCGGCAGTATGTTGCTGATAACAGTTCATAGTCACAAAAATCGCACTGTGTAGTTGCGGCGCTACAGAACACATCGCCGCAACATATCGTACCGCGGGTGTCGTGAGACGTGCCTGTGGCACTCAGAAACAAGAGGTGGCCGGCAGTATGTTGCTGATAACAGTTCATAGTCACAAAAATCGCACTGTGTAGTTGCGGCGCTACAGAACACATCGCCGCAACATATCGTACCGCGGGTGTCGTGAGACGTGCCTGTGGCACTCAGAAACAAGAGGTGGCCGGCAGTATGTTGCTGATAACAGTTCATAGTCACAAAAATCGCACTGTGTAGTTGCGGCGCTACAGAACACATCGCCGCAACATATCGTTCCGCGGGTGACGTGAGACGTGCCTGTGGCACTCAGAAACAAGAGGTGGCCGGCAGTATGTTGCTGATAACAGTTCATAGTCACAAAAATCGCACTGTGTAGTTGCGGCGCTACAGAACACATCGCCGCAACATATCGTACCGCGGGTGTCGTGAGACGTGCCTGTGGCACTCAGAAACAAGAGGTGGCCGGCAGTATGTTGCTGATAACAGTTCATAGTCACAAAAATCGCACTGTGTAGTTGCGACGCTACAGAACACATCGCCGCAACATATCGTACCACGGGTGTCGTGAGACGTGCCTGTGGCACTCAGAAACAAGAGGTGGCCGGCAGTATGTTGCTGATAACAGTTCATAGTCACAAAAATCGCACTGTGTAGTTGCGGCGCTACAGAACACATCGCCGCAACATATCGTACCGCGGGTGTCGTGAGACGTGTCTGTGGCACTCAGAAACAAGAGGTGGCCGGCAGTATGTTGCTGATAACAGTTCATAGTCACAAAAATCGCACTGTGTAGTTGCGGCGCTACAGAACACATCGCCGCAACATATCGTACCGCGGGTGTCGTGAGACGTGCCTGTGGCACTCAGAAACAAAAGGTGGCCGGCAGTATGTTGCTGATAACAGTTCATAGTCACAAAAATCGCACTGTGTAGTTGCGGCGCTACAGAACACATCGCCGCAACATATCGTACCGCGGGTGTCGTGAGACGTGCCTGTGGCACTCAGAAACAAGAGGTGGCCGGCAGTATGTTGCTGATAACAGTTCATAGTCACAAAAATCGCACTGTGTAGTTGCGGCGCTACAGAACACATCGCCGCAACATATCGTACCGCGGGTGTCGTGAGACGTGCCTGTGGCACTCAGAAACAAGAGGTGGCCGGCAGTATGTTGCTGATAACAGTTCATAGTCACAAAAATCGCACTGTGTAGTTGCGGCGCTACAGAACACATCGCCGCAACATATCGTACCGCGGGTGTCGTGAGACGTGCCTGTGGCACTCAGAAACAAGAGGTGGCCGGCAGTATGTTGCTGATAACAGTTCATAGTCACAAAAATCGCACTGTGTAGTTGCGGCGCTACAGAACACATCGCCGCAACATATCGTACCGCGGGTGTCGTGAGACGTGCCTGTGGCACTCAGAAACAAGAGGTGGCCGGCAGTATGTTGCTGATAACAGTTCATAGTCACAAAAATCGCACTGTGTAGTTGCGGCGCTACAGAACACATCGCCGCAACATATCGTACCGCGGGTGTCGTGAGACGTGCCTGTGGCACTCAGAAACAAGAGGTGGCCGGCAGTATGTTGCTGATAACAGTTCATAGTCACAAAAATCGCACTGTGTAGTTGCGGCGCTACAGAACACATCGCCGCAACATATCGTACCGCGGGTGTCGTGAGACGTGCCTGTGGCACTCAGAAACAAGAGGTGGCCGGCAGTATGTTGCTGATAACAGTTCATAGTCACAAAAATCGCACTGTGTAGTTGCGGCGCTACAGAACACATCGCCGCAACATATCGTACCGCGGGTGTCGTGAGACGTGCCTGTGGCACTCAGAAACAAGAGGTGGCCGGCAGTATGTTGCTGATAACAGTTCATAGTCACAAAAATCGCACTGTGTAGTTGCGGCGCTACAGAACACATCGCCGCAACATATCGTACCGCGGGTGTCGTGAGACGTGCCTGTGGCACTCAGAAACAAGAGGTGGCCGGCAGTATGTTGCTGATAACAGTTCATAGTCACAAAAATCGCACTGTGTAGTTGCGGCGCTACAGAACACATCGCCGCAACATATCGTACCGCGGGTGTCGTGAGACGTGCCTGTGGCACTCAGAAACAAGAGGTGGCCGGCAGTATGTTGCTGATAACAGTTCATAGTCACAAAAATCGCACTGTGTAGTTGCGGCGCTACAGAACACATCGCCGCAACATATCGTACCGCGGGTGTCGTGAGACGTGCCTGTGGCACTCAGAAACAAGAGGTGGCCGGCAGTATGTTGCTGATAACAGTTCATAGTCACAAAAATCGCACTGTGTAGTTGCGGCGCTACAGAACACATCGCCGCAACATATCGTACCGCGGGTGTCGTGAGACGTGCCTGTGGCACTCAGAAACAAGAGGTGGCCGGCAGTATGTTGCTGATAACAGTTCATAGTCTCAAAAATCGCACTGTGTAGTTGCGGCGCTACAGAACACATCGCCGCAACATATCGTACCGCGGGTGTCGTGAGACGTGCCTGTGGCACTCAGAAATAAGAGGTGGCCGGCAGTATGTTGCTGATAACAGTTCATAGTCACAAAACTCGCACTGTGTAGTTGCGGCGCTACAGAACACATCGCCGCAACATATCGTACCGCGGGTGTCGTGAGACGTGCCTGTGGCACTCAGAAACAAGAGGTGGCCGGCAGTATGTTGCTGATAACAGTTCATAGTCGCAAAAATCGCACTGTGTAGTTGCGGCGCTACAGAACACATCGCCGCAACATATCGTACCGCGGGTGTCGTGAGACGTGCCTGTGGCACTCAGAAACAAGAGGTGGCCGGCAGTATGTTGCTGATAACAGTTCATAGTCACAAAAATCGCACTGTGTAGTTGCGGCGCTACAGAACACATCGCCGCAACATATCGTACCGCGGGTGTCGTGAGACGTGCCTGTGGCACTCAGAAACAAGAGGTGGCCGGCAGTATGTTGCTGATAACAGTTCATAGTCACAAAAATCGCACTGTGTAGTTGCGGCGCTACAGAACACATCGCCGCAACATATCGTACCGCGGGTGTCGTGAGACGTGCCTGTGGCACTCAGAAACAAGAGGTGGCCGGCAGTATGTTGCTGATAACAGTTCATAGTCACAAAAATCGCACTGTGTAGTTGCGGCGCTACAGAACACATCGCCGCAACATATCGTACCGCGGGTGTCGTGAGACGTGCCTGTGGCACTCAGAAACAAGAGGTGGCCGGCAGTATGTTGCTGATAACAGTTCATAGTCACAAAAATCGCACTGTGTAGTTGCGGCGCTACAGAACACATCGCCGCAACATATCGTACCGCGGGTGTCGTGAGACGTGCCTGTGGCACTCAGAAACAAGAGGTGGCCGGCAGTATGTTGCTGATAACAGTTCATAGTCACAAAAATCGCACTGTGTAGTTGCGGCGCTACAGAACACATCGCCGCAACATATCGTACCGCGGGTGTCGTGAGACGTGCCTGTGGCACTCAGAAACAAGAGGTGGCCGGCAGTATGTTGCTGATAACAGTTCATAGTCACAAAAATCGCACTGTGTAGTTGCGGCGCTACAGAACACATCGCCGCAACATATCGTTCCGCGGGTGACGTGAGACGTGCCTGTGGCACTCAGAAACAAGAGGTGGCCGGCAGTATGTTGCTGATAACAGTTCATAGTCACAAAAATCGCACTGTGTAGTTGCGGCGCTACAGAACACATCGCCGCAACATATCGTACCGCGGGTGTCGTGAGACGTGCCTGTGGCACTCAGAAACAAGAGGTGGCCGGCAGTATGTTGCTGATAACAGTTCATAGTCACAAAAATCGCACTGTGTAGTTGCGACGCTACAGAACACATCGCCGCAACATATCGTACCACGGGTGTCGTGAGACGTGCCTGTGGCACTCAGAAACAAGAGGTGGCCGGCAGTATGTTGCTGATAACAGTTCATAGTCACAAAAATCGCACTGTGTAGTTGCGGCGCTACAGAACACATCGCCGCAACATATCGTACCGCGGGTGTCGTGAGACGTGTCTGTGGCACTCAGAAACAAGAGGTGGCCGGCAGTATGTTGCTGATAACAGTTCATAGTCACAAAAATCGCACTGTGTAGTTGCGGCGCTACAGAACACATCGCCGCAACATATCGTACCGCGGGTGTCGTGAGACGTGCCTGTGGCACTCAGAAACAAGAGGTGGCCGGCAGTATGTTGCTGATAACAGTTCATAGTCACAAAAATCGCACTGTGTAGTTGCGGCGCTACAGAACACATCGCCGCAACATATCGTACCGCGGGTGTCGTGAGACGTGCCTGTGGCACTCAGAAACAAGAGGTGGCCGGCAGTATGTTGCTGATAACAGTTCATAGTCACAAAAATCTCACTGTGTAGTTGCGGCGCTACAGAACACATCGCCGCAACATATCGTACCGCGGGTGTCGTGAGACGTGCCTGTGGCACTCAGAAACAAGAGGTGGCCGGCAGTATGTTGCTGATAACAGTTCATAGTCACAAAAATCGCACTGTGTAGTTGCGGCGCTACAGAACACATCGCCGCAACATATCGTACCGCGGGTGTCGTGAGACGTGCCTGTGGCACTCAGAAACAAGAGGTGGCCGGCAGTATGTTGCTGATAACAGTTCATAGTCACAAAAATCGCACTGTGTAGTTGCGGCGCTACAGAACACATCGCCGCAACATATCGTACCGCGGGTGTCGTGAGACGTGCCTGTGGCACTCAGAAACAAGAGGTGGCCGGCAGTATGTTGCTGATAACAGTTCATAGTCACAAAAATCGCACTGTGTAGTTGCGGCGCTACAGAACACATCGCCGCAACATATCGTACCGCGGGTGTCGTGAGACGTGCCTGTGGCACTCAGAAACAAGAGGTGGCCGGCAGTATGTTGCTGATAACAGTTCATAGTCACAAAAATCGCACTGTGTAGTTGCGGCGCTACAGAACACATCGCCGCAACATATCGTACCGCGGGTGTCGTGAGACGTGCCTGTGGCACTCAGAAACAAGAGGTGGCCGGCAGTATGTTGCTGATAACAGTTCATAGTCACAAAAATCGCACTGTGTAGTTGCGGCGCTACAGAACACATCGCCGCAACATATCGTACCGCGGGTGTCGTGAGACGTGCCTGTGGCACTCAGAAACAAGAGGTGGCCGGCAGTATGTTGCTGATAACAGTTCATAGTCACAAAAATCGCACTGTGTAGTTGCGGCGCTACAGAACACATCGCCGCAACATATCGTACCGCGGGTGTCGTGAGACGTGCCTGTGGCACTCAGAAACAAGAGGTGGCCGGCAGTATGTTGCTGATAACAGTTCTAAGTAATAAAATTCTGCTTGGTTAAAACGAGTATCAAATTTACTCTTCAGATGACGCATGCAAGCCAATCGATGGCGAATGCGGAAAGCTAATAGAGCTTACTATGCTACGCACTTTTGAAAATGAAATTATGACGATACAATTTCAACAAGCGTGTCTCGAGAAAAGTCTAAAAAGTCCTGCCACTCGAGACAATTACACTATTGTTTTTTTATATAAGAGAGGGCAAACGAGCATGCGGCTCACTTTATGGTAAGTGACTACCGCCGCCCATGAAAAACCACAACACCAAGGTGTTGCGGTTTTTTATGTCAACTCCAGACACAAGTTTGTCCTGGTACTCGGCGACGTTTTCCCGAAAAATATTGGCATAGCCGGTGTATAAAGCATCACCAGTGCTGTTGTTTGCATAGCAATGAATGTTACCAGTTTGCAACATATCATGGATAAGTGGGTGTCTTATGATGATTTAAATTTATTTAAATAGATTGCTATTTCTTTGGTGAGGCAGTATAATGAATGTGCGTATAGCACAAACATTGATATTATTATTTATTTTATCTCAGAACTTGGTCTTTAAATGTTAATACGCGTCATACTTATAGTAGTATTGGCGTCTGCTCATCATACGGGCATTTCTCCCATATTTTATGACACCCATGATAAGAAAGAAGCATTCTTCTCGTATACAGAAATAATACATAATATACACAGTTTTTATAAGTTTTTTTAAAAGATTTATTGCTACTTTATTAGATTATTTTTATTAATGGTTGTTTTCAGAGAAAAAACCGTTTGGAATACAAATACATCGAGAACCGCCCCTTCCATATCGCCATTCTGAAGTATATACATCTACTGACGAACAAGGCTTGCCACCGAACTGCTTTAGAACTAGCCAAAGTTTTACTGAACCTGGATCCTACCGATCCGTTAGCTGTACTGTTCATCATCGACACATTGGCATTGAAGGCCCGAGAGCATCAATGGCTCGTCGACGCCATTGCCTATTGGTCGAAAGAATTAGATTTCAAATTCATGTTTAATTTTCAGTACTCAAATGCAATGGCCAAATATCATTTAGCCCTTAAAAATTGCAGTGAGTATATTCTTATAAATATAATTAATTGTGTTGTAATAAATTCAATACTAGAAGATCCATGTTTTAAAGTCCATAGAGTCCGATTCCACCGTTATTAGAAGGATGTGTGTTCACTCTTGGGTTGAATGGTCTAAAGTTCACACACACGTCCTTCTATTAACGCTATACTTAACGAAATCTAAGAAATACCTTTTTGTGTGTCACATTAATTACCGCAATAACTTTGTACAAGCGTACTCGAATGAAAATAACCTTTTACGTAAAACAAAATAATTATATAGTTATAGTTCTTTATAAGATATTTAAATTCGAATCTTGCAAACACCACGCTGAATGGCTTGATTCTCGTTTAACCGATCATGCGGGTAGATCTGTTAATAACTTTGCTTTGCCATATGGTCTGACACATCTGGTTACCTCGCCTACGCGGATCCAAGTACACGTACCTTCCCTGTTGGACCTTCTGCTGACCTCTCATCCAGACAGATTTTATCTGTCAATATCTCTCATTGTGTTTGCGTACTGCAGGTGGCCAGCAGATTGGGACGGGATGCGATCTTTTTTTGCATCCTACCCTTGGAGGCGGGTTTGCTTCTCGCTCATCCAGCGATGTTGCTAGTTCTGTCGCTGATGTGGTGCTACAGGAAATTAAACTTTTTATTACATTATCTGTTGTACCTATCGGAGGCAGAACCCAGCCTTGGGTTGGTCGCTCCTGCAAAATTGCACAACGTCATAAGCATGAGTGTTACCAGGCCTGGGCTTGCGCATCGACGTCTCGGGATGTAAATACCAGCGATCTTAAAAAAAGTACAATTCTGCCTCTGCCTCCAGGAACACGTGCATTCTCATCTCCCGCCAAGGCTGTCCAAGAGAACATCTGTAACAGGGAAGACGACTCACTGGCCCATGCCGCATAGGACAAGGCCGATCTGGTGGACTCTCTCTTTGTGCCCAACTCGACTCTTGATTACGGGGGGAACACACCGCCGACCATCCCGCGGAGTGAGTGCACTATGCAGGATGTCCTGTTTTCTCAACGCTCAGTGTGCAGAGCACTCCCCTCCCTGGAAGTCAACAAGTCGAGTGGGTCGGATGGCGTCCCTCCTATTGTGCTGAGGACGTGTGCTCCGGAGTTGGTACCGGTTTTAACGCGTGTTTAGCGGTACTCCTACTCCCTCGGCGTAGTCCTGGAATTATGGGAGACAGCCCTCGTGAACCCGATCCCTATAAAAGGTAACCGCTCTGATCCATCCAACTATAGGCATAACGCCATCACCTCCTTGTTCTCTAAAATAATGGAATCCATTATTAACAGCCAGCTCATGCGGTGCCTTGAAGATCGCTAGCTGATGATTAGTGACCGTTAGTATGGTTTCCGTCACGATCGCTCGGCTGGTAATCTTCTGGGTTACCTAACTCATAAACGGACGGAGGCAGTAGAGTCCAAGGGAGGTGTTGGCCGTTAGTTTGGACATAGCGAAGGCCTTCCATCGGGTTTGGTACAAAGCCCTCCTTACGAAGCTTCCTTCTTATGGGCTTCCAGAGAAATTGTACAATTAGATCACCAGTTTTCTTGCTGATCGGAGCATCAAGGTCGTAGTAGACGGTGCATGCTCCGATTACAAGCCCATTACCGCTGGCGTTCCACAAAGCTGCGTGCTATCACCAACGCTGTTTGTTCTGCGTATCAAAGACATGTTGCAAAGCGGTAACGTTCATTGCTATGTAGACGACAGCACTGGTGATGCTTGATACACCGGCCGTGCCAATATTTCTCGGGAAAACGTCGCTGAGTACCGGGAAAAACTTGTGTCTGATTTGAAACTTTGTTGAACAAAGTCTCGGACTGGGGGCGACTAAATTTAGTCCATTTTAATCCCCAAAAGACACAAATTTGCGCGTTTACCGCTAAAAAAAAAACTCCTTCGTCGTATCTATTCAGTTTCAAGGCACTCCCCTTGTTGCCTTAGCTTGTATCGGAATCTTTGGCGTCGACATATCGAGTGACGTGCAGTTTCGTGATCACTTGGAAAAGGAGGCCAAACTGGCCTCTAAAAAGCTTGGCGTGCTCAGCAGAACGGGACATATTTTATGCAGGCTCACCGCCTGCAACTTTACAAGGCGCAGGTTCGTCCGTACATGGAATACTGTTCTCATCTCTGGGCCGGGGCTCCCCAGTGCCAGCTCCTTCCATTTAAGGGCATCCAGCCCAGAGCTGTTCGAATCGTCAGCGACCGAGCTCTTTCCGATCGCCTTGACTCACTGGCACTGCAAAGAGATGTTGCATCACTTTGTGTATTTTATCGCATCTACCACGGGGAGTGCTCTGAGGAATTGTTCGGACTAATTCCAGCCGCACAATTTCACCATCGCACATTGCGACAAAACTCGCGATACCATCCATACCATCTGGATGACTGACGGTCCACCACCATGCGATTTAAAAGAAGTTTTCTTCCTCGCACAACTTCCTTGTGGAATCGACGACCACCGGAGATTTTTCCAGACCGATACGACTTAGGGACCTTCAAGAAGAGAGCCTACTCCTTTTTAAAAGGCCGGCACCGCATCTGCACTTCTCCTGGTGTTGCAATTTTCATGGGCGGCGGTAATCACTTACCATCATTTGAGCCGTATGCTCGTTTGCCCCCTCTCCTATAAAAAAATGAAGCAAAATATAAAAGAAAAGTATCAGATTTAACCTTTATGCGTGACGTAGTTTCAATGACATGTCGTTATGCACCTTACCGTAGTATTTGGATGATTCAAATTTATTTTAATGCTATTCGCACTCTAGAAATTAGTAGCTATCAATAGATATGAAAAAAAAACTTGTGTTTTGAGTTATTGGTTTATAATTTATTTTGGTATTAATCTAGGTAAAACTGTAAATGCTTACCAACTCTAAAGAATCGATATGAATTTTCTTAAAAATCGAATATTGTAGATACCTAATTTACAGTAGGATTGCCAAGGCCAATAAATGTAACATCTGTCAAAAGGTATTTCTTGGATTTGATGGAGTAACCATTTCGTCATGTATGTCTCGAAATTTTTTGTTCAAATTCACTGTTCTGTGGTAATTGAACTTTCAATTTGTCATTTTTTGATTTCTTATATTAAACGTTACACATATAATTTAAATAATTATATGGATTATATCTCGTTTGACTCTTTTATAGTATAAGCGTAACAAATGAGTATACAGTGCGCTTGATGGTAAGTAGATTCTATGGCCCATAGTTATCTTCATTGACCCTCGATTAAAGACAAAATCCAGACTTACTTTTTCTGTCACTTATGCGTGCGATGCTAAAGATGAAATGGCTCATTTCCAGTAAAAAGAATCAAAAATTAAGGGCTAAAAATTTCAATTTAAATACAGTTGGCATATCAACCACACAGTTCTCTAAGTGTACGTGCAAACGTAAAGGATTTATCTAGACGTGGATGAGTTCTAGACGTCCGATGAATCACTCAAGCGATAAGAGCTGAAGTAAGCTTGGATGGAGATGTGCAGGACACTGAGAGTACACCCAAAACTGACCAATTAATGTTTTTTTTGCACAAATGTTGTCTTTAATTTAATTTGGATCCGGGAAAGATGATAGATGTCGGTCAAAAATGTTATAAAATCTTTAGTTACTACATATCTTTTAAGTATTAATTGGTTTATATTAAAAAAATTGTTAAATATCTACGATCTCAACTTGTTCATAACTGAAAGCCATTATCGAACATATTTTCAGAACAGATTCCATGAGTTTTGAACATATTGACAGTGTTAAATAATAAAAAATTGAAAACGAACCCGTTCATTGTTGCCAGGCGTTGACAAGAGTGAAGCCTGTCAGCTGTTACAGCGGGCTATACTTCGCTTTCCGTTGGTGGCGCTGAAATTGTTAGAGATTGTCAACGAGAGTAAACATTCGGATCTTGTTAGTCACCCCTTGTTCCACATACCATCTGAACAACGGTGAGGATTTCAAACATTTTATTTAAATATTGTATTTATAAAACTCTTTTACGGATGAAAAAGATAGAGTGTTTATTTTTTCTGTCACTCCTGAGGATAAGTCTTCCCCAAATTCTGCCACAAAGTACGGTCTTGACTATTCACCACTTACAGCATTTTTCATCAGCTCGTCAACTTCATACAGTATCGCCTACTAGGTCGCCCTACGTACTCATTTGTTTATTTATTTGGGTACCCAATGCAAAATAAAATCAAAACATGAGCAATTGTACATAATAAATGGAAAGTTACAATATGAATGGTATTTCAAAACACGTGTACATATAACATACTATATCTATTTGTCAGTACAAAATCGAGGTATTGTTTTCATCACTGGTTGTTGGTTTTTTTTATAGGAAAATGGTGACAAGCGAGCACACAGTCCACCTGATGGTAAGTGGTTGCTGTGGTCCATATACATCTGCATCTATCCTCGTTTGCGAATCAAAATGAAGATACGTTGTCAGCCTTGAGGACTAAGATGGAATGCCTCTTTTCCAGTAAAAAGGGTCTCCGGTTCTCTACACGCACCATACGAAACACAGCAGCATTAGGCTGCTATTTGACGCCGGTATTCTGTGAGAGCGTGGTCCTTCCCCGGTCGAGCCAACCCATTCGTGCTACAATTGTACAAATAATATAGTTGCAGCATGGCTCTACCACGTAAAATGGTTTTACTATATCACTGACCCGGTGATAAAAAGTTATGTAAAGAATTCAATATTCAGCGCTATCTGTAAGATTTAAATCTCTTTAATATTTTTTCAAAATTATCCATATGCGAGGATGAAAAAAATACTATAAGAGAGTTAACATTATTTGAAAGATTTGTAACTGTTTACGGACGCTTGTTGGTTTGTGAACTGCCAAAGAAAAAATTATAACTTGGCTGAAAATCCGCCGTATTACTTTTTAACTAATATAATTTAACTGTTAGCGGTTTTGGCTTGGCCCAAGGGCCAACCCCGTCTTTACCTCAACCTACTTTTGCTGATATTGATAAATAGGTGCTTTAAAGAACGTAAAAAAGTTTACAGAAGTCTTAGATAATATTTTTTTTTACTCATTATGACCACAATTTTTTATCGACTACAATCCCAGTGCTTGCAATGTTATAAATTATTGGAAAAATTATGTAATGAGCTATCGTGATTATTTTTATCTAATTTTTTTAATGTTAATTTCTCGAGAAAATTATTTATTAATGTTATTTCTTATACTTCTTCCGTAGAATGTCGAAAAACATACATCTGTTTTCCCTTTACGCATCATTCACGTCATCAAGATGGCGGGAGCCAAGTATTCTGGAATGGTTTGTTTCTACCGTCGTGGAAACGGCGGATTTATACAACAAAGAGATAGAAATACAGGTGCGTGCAATTAATGTTTTACCTTTTTACGATTCAGTTACGATACAACTTTTTAAAGATAAATATAATTAAAATAGATAAAATCGTACATGGGAAATTAACTTAAAAATTAAATTGTAGTGTGTAAACCATTGTTAAATGTAGAGCTACCTATTTTAATCGTTTTGATGTATAACTGATGTTTGTCTAAAACTGCGGCCACAAAATTAGCGACGGTCAAGCGATAGTGGTAGTAGGGTGGCGCGATGCGACAGGGACGTAAATAAAAGCATAGTTTAATATAACGACGCGCACGAAACGCTGCCCCGCTATCGCCATCGCTCCACCGTCGCTAATTTCGTGCCTTAGTGTAGTTGTATGAACATTATAGCTTTAATTGAATTAAAACCTAAAATTGTGATATGAATCAAATCAGTAAAACCATAGTTTAGACCGTACAGTTGTGAAACGCCTTTCATGTCAGGCGATGTCACAGCCCGCGTAAGTATTTACGCGCCCAGTTGTCATGAAGAAGTAAATAATAAAATTTTCGATATTATAAAACTATTAGCATTTATTAACATTATGTACATACGTATTAATTAAAACATTTTTTAAAATTTAGTATATTTACTACAAGAAAAAATACATTTACAAGTGTTGCACAGCCAAATATTTGGTGATACTTTCTGTTTATAAATGTATTGAGTTTTCGATTGTTAAATTTTAATTATGTAGTGTATTGTTATGATAAACAATTTTTTCAAAAAAAAAAGAGGGAGACATAAGCATGACCGTCATTCGAATTCAATTTTACTTAGTAACTCATATAAGTATAACAGTAATTCACCATGATGGACATTATTTTTTTCAAAAACGGCACTTAAAATTAGTTATATAAGTACTTTAAACACGCTAAACACGCTCCCGCTAACCGCATGTATTGCCTATTGAGGCCTGTATTCACTTTGGTAAGTGATTAGTGATTATTGATTAGTGATATTTAGTAAAAACGTGTGGACAGCGATTGATTAGTGCAAGTGATTTGTAATCTGCGTAGTAAAGTGATTAGAAGCGTGTTCTATTTTTTTGCGAGTGAACTGCGAGTGTACCCGTCCCGTGCGTCCTCCCTTTCCCCTCACTCGCAACATGTCTGCCACTAAACAAGTCTGGACAGCAGTGTTTAGAGTTTAGCATTTAGCTTTGGACGCTCGTTTGTGTTAAAAAAAAGATAAAGTGGACCAAAGACATAACCTATGAATTTGTGCAGGAGTATCTAAAAATGAATGTTTTTACAATATTAAATATCCTAACTGCAAAATTAAAGGAGCCTCAGATGTGGAACGTCTACGTATAAGTGAAGCTATGAATACACCGGGGTTTGGAAGTAAAGAAGTTTATACTAAATTAGGAAACTTGAGATCTACATATTCGCAAAATGTTGCACGGCACGGCCCACAACTGAAGTTACTAAACACATCCAACACTAAACGGAATTGGACAGTACTTACACTACGCACCTGCACTAATCAAAATTAAATAAGAAATAATTCACCATTATATATATGTATATATACAGAATGGGTCCCACATATATGCAATAAATGAAACCATATACTTGTTATCGCCTTTGCTGACGATATTCAAAAAATGAACGTAATCGGTCCAGTAATTAGGTCAAAAAGTAGAGTTTTAATTTTAAGCAAATTTGAACTCGCTATAGAATTGGGTCACTAAGTCAATGATTCAATGAACTTGAATCCTTGAACATTAAAAAGCGACGTTGCCACGCAGTGCCAACTATTGGTATTGCGACATATCGACAGCGGTGTCTTTTGTCGGCGTGCCACCCGTGTGCAACGTTGTCACTCTTCCAAGGGGTCAAGGTACGTTGTCTAAACAGAGTGTTCACTTTTACTGAATTTATTTTAATATTTATTTTGTTTGAAAATTTCACTTTTTATTTTACGGGTTTTAATTTAATATTTAATTTTTCTACACTTCTACGGACTAGTATTACTTGTGGTTTCATTTATTGCATATATGTGGGACCCCATTCTGTATGTATGTATATATATATATATATATATATATATATATATATATATATATATATATATATAATGTTTTTGAAAACGGCACTTAGAATTAGTTATATAAGTACTTTAAACACGCACGCGCCAATCGCATGTATTGCCTATTAGACTCAGTGGTCAGTGCAGTGCGCTATGACAAGGTCACCCCGCCCCCTGAACCGCAGTACCACCGCCGTAGCTCTGCACAAGTACATACGTTTCCCAACTGTAAGGTGTTTAAACTGTGGTAATACTAGATTTAATTATACATTTTTATTACATGGATATTAATGCCATTGCTTACATCCTGCAGGAAGAGTCGAGAATATTGGCCAATAGTTGTTCCTTATTCAGACCAATACCGGATCAAGTACAAAGGCATATTTGTGTAATCGTATCGATGTCTAACTTAATTTTCGAGGGGGTTTGTATTATTTATTTCATTCGTTTATTAAATTATAACAGCATGTTAGTTAGTATTAGTCTCAGTAAATTTTAAAAGTTCTTTGTTATTTTTTTACCCAGGTTGCAAAAGGGAGCAGATGGTTAACTTGACTGTGTGCTTTTTTCATATGTATACTATGCGATATCTTTGTCAATTATTAACTAATTTCATTGATTACTTTTTATTAGATTAAGAGTCTCCTTGAAGTTTAAATTGTATTTTTTTAAATAAAGAAGAATAATCTCGATCATAATAAGTAGTAAAATGTAAAACAAAGTGACATTAAGTCCCAGTCATCTTAATCAGTTGAAAGTATTGGAAAGTATCAAATAATACAGATAACTGTAGTATTATACTATGAAAGTGAAAAGGATAATTCTAATTAATCTAAATAATTCAATACTTTACATTAAAACATCTAAAACTAATTGATCAATTCGTTTTACAAAATGAAGTAATATTAAATTACTTCATTAAATTTATTGTTTGTTTAATATATTGAAAGGTGACAATAAAAATAATGACAATAATTAATTACCGCCGCCCATGAACAACTGCAGCACCAGGCAAATTGCAGGTGCGTTGTCGGACTTTTGGAAAGTAGTAAGCTCTTTTGAGAAAAAGAGAACAAAAAAAATCGTATCGGTCCGGAAAAATCGCCGGTGTTAAACGATTCCACAGAGGGATGACCCCTCTGGAACGAGGAAGAAAACTAGTGCAACATACAGTGGTTGACCGCCAAGAATCCAGATGGTGTAGATGGATATGTCGCGACATGCGTTCATGAAATTTGGCGACTGGAGTTAATCCGAACAATTAATCAAAGCCTCAAAGCACACCCCGTAGTAGATGCGATAAAAGACGCAAAGGCATACAACATCTCTTCACAGAGCCAATGGATCGAGCCAATCGGATAGGACTCGGTTTTCAACGATTCGAGCCGCTCTACGCTGGATTCGCTCAAAGGAAGGAGCTGGCACGGGACCCCCGGTCCAGAGATGGGAACAGTATTCCATATGGGTCCAAACCTGCGCCTTGTAAAGTTGCAGGTGGTGTGCCAGCATGAAATACTGTCCTGCTCTGTTAAACACGCTAAGCTTTTTAGAGGATAATTTGACCTTCTCTTCTAAGCGTGACCACAAAAGTGCACATTATTCGATACGTCGACGCCGAGGATTCCGATACTTACTGAGGCAACAAGGGGTGTGCCTTGAAATTGAGGAGATGCAACGAAGGGGTTCAACGTAGCGGTATACGCGCAAACTTTTGTCTTCTTTGTATTGAACTGGACTCGATGTAGTCACCCCCAATCTGAAACTTAGTAAAGACTCGACTACAGACACAGGTTTTTTCCGGTACTCAGCGACGTTATTCCGAGAAATATTGGCACGGTCGGTATATACAGCATCACCAGTGCTGTCATGCTCATAGCAATTAATGTTACTGGTTTGTAACATATCATTTTGATATGCAGAAGAAAGAGCGTTGGTGGTAGCACGCAGCCTTGTGGAACACCAGCGTTGATGGGCTTGTAATAGGAGCATGCACATACAACGTCTATTACGACCTTGGTGCTCCGGTCTTTAAGAAAGCTGGTGACACAAGACACAATACACAATTTCTCGGGAAGCCCATAAGATGGAAGCTTCAAAAGAAAAACACGATCGAAGACTTTCTCTATATCTAAACTAACTGCCAAGGCCTTCCCCTTGAACTCGACCTCGGAAACCTTTCTGATCGTAAATAGGCTGTAAATTTAACTTTTAACATATAAACGTATATTTATTACATATAAAAATATATAAAATTGGAATAAATATTTATTACCTAAGGCCACTTGTTTTGTTACAGATAGGGAACGAAGTAATAAACTTTTGTTCACTTAAAAGGTTAAAAAATTAACTAATAAAACAAAATCCGACCAAAAACTAAAGCTAAGCTAAAAATATATATACTGATATTTGTTTGTCTGTATGCTATGTCTTACTTAGCACCGACTACAGAATGTGATTTTTTCTATTTTTTTTAGTAGTCGAAGTTGCGTTTACCTTTTTTTAGTATAATCTTAACTAATTAATATGATAAATCATACTAAATATTTACACGTGTTTCTGTTTGTAGGTTGTTTTGACTGAAGTGCCCATAACACGCTTATCGGATCCTTTACCACCATTTCCTACCGTCGACCGCTACAGCTACGCAAATCTGTCCCGTAACTACTATATGCCGCACCGGTTCCTTGAACTGTATGTATATTTTGTCGATATTTTTTTATTATCCCTTCGTGACCCATCTACGTTTAAAAAATCAGTAAAGATGGTAGAGTAAATCCATCGATTTTTTTTAAATATTTTATATGCGTGTTTGTCTTTTTTTATAATATATTAAATGTTCACCAGATGTTAAGTGACTACCACCGCCCATGAACAACCGCAACACCAGGGGAATTGCAGGTGCGTTGCCGGCCTTTTAGAAAGGAGTAAACCCTTTTCTTGAAGGTCTCTAGGTCGTATCCGTCCGGAAAAGTCGCCGGTGGTAAACTATTCCACAGAGAGGTCGTACGCGGAAAAAAACTCCTAGTGAAACGAACATTGGTGGACCGCCAAGCATCCAGATGGTGTGCATGGTATGGTTTACCGCGTAGTGCGTTCATGAAATTTGGCGGCTGGGATTAATCCTAACTATTCCTTAGAGCATTCCCCGTGGTGGATGCGAAAGAAAATGCAAAGAGAAGCTGGTTGCGCCAAAACACACATTTAGTTGAACATTTAGTTGATAGTATTTCCTTCCCCTTCATTTCTGCATCCTTCCTGCACGGGCACACCAATAGGAGGCTAGACATGGTGGCGTCATTTCGCACGCCCAATGCGCTGGTTGAAAAGTGAAAGGTCGATAACACGCCACCGGCCGTCCAGAGTCATTGACGTGCCGCAGGGCCGAGTCGTTGGATCTTAGACGTGATTGCACCTCTGTTGCAGTTGCGCCACAGAACAACCTGGTAGTGACCGTTTTGCATAGTGTAATTTAACGTCGTACACTAGTGCGAATAGTTTGTCATCGCCTTAAGGCCTGAGCAAAATACCACCAGAAGAGCAACGCCCAAGTAAATGCATTTTCCCTTCTTTCCTAGCAAGAGCTGTTTTCATTTGTTACTTTTTTTCTTAAAACAGCTCACGCTCCTACCCTTACCGGCTGATAGAGTAAATTAGGTATCTAGCAAGGGCATTGCCCAAAAACCGGCCACGTGCCACTTCCTCCAACTCGTTTTGGACCATTAGCATCACCATTTACTGGTCATTCGCTTCAGATTTAAAATTAGCACCTTACCGCCGCACCAGATGCAACATCTCTTCGCAGCGCCAGTAAATCGAGCCGATCGGAAAGTGATAAAGTGTCCCGGTACTCGAACACGTTTTCCCGAGAAATATTGGCACTGCTGGTGTACATAGCATCACCAGTCTTGTAATCGGAGCATGCACCGTCTACAACGACTATAATGATCCGATCTGCAAGAAATCTGGTGATCATTAAATATGCCTCCATCCATCGATGAGTCAGGTAGACCAGAAGATCACCAGCTGATCGACCCCAACGAAAACCGTATTGGCGGTCACTAATCAACTCGTGACAACTCGCTCTCAACTTGTGAATGTCCAAGAAGAGAAGTGCTTTACGAACCTCACATCCGGCATGGAGCACTTACACCGCGGGATGGTCAGCGGTAAGCTCCCCTCGTAATCGAGAGTCAAGTTGGACGCTTAGAAAAAGCCTAGCCGATCGGTTTTCTCCTTTGCGGCATGGGCCAGTGAGTCGTCCTCCTTGTGCAGAGATGGAAGAGACGGGTGACAGAAATTCCCTTGGACGGCCTTCGAGGGAGACTATAATGCCCCGTGCATTCTGGAATAGACTCGTCGGGAATGGACGGGTTCCAGAAGGAAGGCGAACTAGTGTCTCTCCCATTCTGCCTATGTACTCTGACTTTGCCTTGGCAATGATTATTTTGGAGCGGAATTATACTTCTTTTTTATGGCGCTGACCTGATATCTGTCCGGATGCAAGGTCAGCAAAAGGTCCACCAAGGAAGGTACATGATCCTCCACATCTGAAATCCGCGTAGGTGAAGCAACCAGTTGTATGCCAAGGAAAAATCATGAACAGATCTCCGCGCATGATCGGTTAAACGTGAACCAAGCTATTCAGCGTGATGGGCGTTAAAATCGCCGAGGATCACGATCTCTATAGAGAGAATCTGCTGTAGCAACGAATCTGTTGCAATTTGGACGTGGTCGAAGAGTCGATCTGTTTCGGCATTACCGCTATGGGGCCTATAGAGGCACCCGTAGATGCGCGGATGGTCGTCGCTGTCTTCGCGTAGCTTAGCTTGCCTGCAGCTTGGATCGCTTTCATTTAATTTGCTCTTATTTTATAGCGTCGCCTTCGATATGAAGGTGGAATCCTTGATATTGCATCCCTTTTCGTATTCTATCACATCCACCACGAAGAGTGCTTAGAGGAATTGTTTGGCCTAATTCCATCCGCTAAATTTCATCGTCGCACATTGTGCCAAAACTAACGATACCGTCCATACCATCTGGGTGTTTGGCGGTCCATAACTGTGTGTTTCCACTGACAGACACTTAATGGCACACACAGAATCTTCCCTTTGGTGTCGTAAGAGACGACGGAGGGAAACAAATCAGGAAATGGGCAGCAGCAACTTCTTAATAACGACTAAGTGTGGCAACTATGGCAAATATCCCACCATTGAGGCAATCTAGGAGGGGAGGCCCATGTCCAGCTGTGGACATTCATAGGCTGTAACGGTAACGGTATGAATGTATAAATAAATTTAATATTATAGTTAATTTTTCACCACATATACAGGGCTAGCGACGCACAACAGAATTTCCAAGTAATTCTAGAGGACGAAGAAAATTGACGACCGGACAGTCTCGGTGCATAGATCACGTCGTTCTTCACATCCTTACGAATCTCAACGAACAGTTGGGGGATGTAAATGCGAACGCTTTGGCGGATACCGACGATGGCGATTTCGATTAAGAATTTACAATTTTGTATGTCTATTTTCGTAGATTAATGTGATATTCTATTGAAATATTCGAAAAGTTCATAGAATGTTATTGAGTCGTTGAATTGTCTTTTCTTTGCCGAAACAATTTACTACTATATTATATATTCTCCTGTCTACTTTATCTTCGACACAATCTTCTCTTTATATTGTTAACTTTTTAAGCTTAATGATATTTTTGTCTGTATCGCTCGTTGAATGTACATTTAATTATTAGGAAATGTTTCTATTAAAGTGTTGTTTAAAATGTTTTTGTATTTTTGTAATGTAATGAGTACATAACAAGTCGAAAAATGTAAAATATATAATTAAACAAATCAAGAAAATATTTAAAAAATAAAAGAGAAATTAGTACTATCCGTCACGTGCTATGTATTAAAATATCATAATATTTCTATTTTCTTTTTTTAAGTATGTGATAGACTTTTCAATGTAAATAGATTCAGCAGGAATGTATTTTTTTATAGAATGGGGGTGGCAAAAGAGCACACAGTCCACCTGATGGTAAGTCGATGCTGTGGCCCATATATTTTCTACGCTACTACGCTAGTATTCTGTGAGAGCGTGTTCCTTCCCCGGTCGAGCAGACCATTTCGAGTTACAA
Organism: Parnassius smintheus behrii; assembly: GCA_036936625.1. Classification (NCBI taxonomy): domain Eukaryota; kingdom Metazoa; phylum Arthropoda; class Insecta; order Lepidoptera; family Papilionidae; genus Parnassius; species Parnassius smintheus. The sequence goes on along the minus strand of JAUPFT010000016.1, from coordinate 21,528,063 downwards.
CCATAATATAGCTACAGCGTGGCTGTACCACGTATAAGTAAAGTTACAGCCTATATACGTCCCACTGCTGGGCGTAGCCCTCCTCTCATTTCTGAGAGGCTACCGCGTATATAACGAAGATAACGATAAAGTGACTAGGAAAGATGTCCAATATCTACTTATATTAGTTCTTTATCTACGCAATTGAGGTATTTTTTTTTTTTACAAAAAATAATTATCAAAATATTTCCTCAAACTCTTAACACATTCTTGCCGTTTTATAGGCAGTTTGTTGATGTCATTGCTCTAGAAGTCTGCTCGAGATTCGATAAACTTTAAAGGCAAGAACACGTTTTCTTACTAACCCATTTACCTCTTCGTAGTGGAACTTTATGCCCCTCAAAAAGTTGTCTAAACTTCGCAAAAAGTGGATGTTTGCTGAGTTAAGGTCTGGAAACTAAAATGGATGATGAAAGGTCTCTTTAGATTTTCTTATTCAAACGTTTTACTGGAATCGAGGCATTCCATCTTAGTCTTCAGGGTCGACAACGCATCTGCATTTTGATCCTTAATCGTGCTCGTTTGTTACCCTTATTCTATAAAATAAAATAATTTATTTTACTGATTTTTTGCAAATTTTACTTTTTGGGATGCGTTGCTGATTGTTGTGACTGATTGTTTTTTAACAGATCAGGTTAAGTATTATTATTATTATTATTTAAGTTTATTATTTTTATATACGTGGTAACCTGCTATATTTTATAATATTCATAATAATATTTATAATAAATATACCTCAAAGTGTATAATATTTCACAAAGTGTTGATTAATCTATTCGTGCTTTATTCCACCACTACTTTCTCTACAATAATAATCAAATTACGCCACATAATTTGTAGAAATTGTTATGATTTTTGTTTAGTTTTTGTCCAAATTTTACGAGTTTGGCGTCGTTAGGGAGTAAATCATACTATGGCGTATAGTATTTTATTACAGATTTAGTTGATACCGGTGCGCATGACTGAAATTGTTTCACATGTTATTTTTGAGATCTGCTCATATCACATGTTAGAATTAAGAAAAATATTAATAAAAGCGTTGAGTGTTATATGGCGGGTTATATAGTTATTATGTTGTTTCTGTTGTTAATTATAGATATTTAACTTTGATGCTCAATAAATACAATTTCATGTTGTTTCGTATTATTAACATCGTGAATGTCATCAAACAATATTATGTCAACTCTTAGCTAAAAAATAATGATTTTGGAATTACCAGTATCAATTTATGAATGTTGGTGTTATAAAGGTATTTTGTATTTGATGTCGTTATTAATAAAAAATCAAATATTCACTAAGTGTTTATTTTCCAGACGTCACCACTAAAATAATCTTTATCAACGTGGAAAAATGTAGATAAAAATTTATTTATTTATTATACCAAAAAATACGTTAAGTCTATCGGATAATACAACCTGATCAACCAAAGACGTGGTGTATTTTCGGTAGTTGTATGAAGAGTATTGTATGGAACTAACAAAGAAAGATATATAGATTGTCCCGAAACAACCTCAAAAATAAAAAATAAAACATGTCCTACTTGGTAAAGTGATACTAAATATACTTTTGAAAACGTTGAAAATCAACACCGTATATCACAAAATCTAATCTATACACATATAATAGCTCTGTAGAAAAGTCATGTCGGTAATTCTGATATTTTCTGGAAAAAATAAGTCCAGGAGACTAAATAAAGGGAAAACTGAAACCAAATTAGTGGGTTTTTGAATTTTTATCTGTCTGTGTATTCAAGATTCACGGAAAAACTACTGAACATATTTCCATGAAATTCTGTGTGTACACATAGTTAGGGACCAGGAGTTACTTAAAAGCTACTTTTTATCTTATTACGGAACTTCAAAAAAGGGGGGTTAAGTATTTTTCTTCCTTTAGATGTAAATTTTTATTTTATACGATTGATGTTTTTTTTTATTAAAATAAATAAATTTTTAATAGATAAAGCCCAAAATTAGTTTTAACCGTTGTGTAATAAATTGAACTACGCCGACAATCTATGATATTGTTTTTGTATTTACTTTTTCAAGACAGTGCCATCTAACGTAAAATACAAAAAGTAGTGACATTTTGTCTCCAGTTACTAATAAATTAAATAATATAAATAACATTTATATAGAATATTTAATTAAATTCATAACTGATTTGAAAATTCTAATGTACATTTTTTAGTTTTTATTATTTCATTTTATTACATATAAATTTAAATTTTATAGTAACAAATTGTAAAAAGAAGAAGCACGAGAGTAGAATAAATGCGGTAGAAATGCGGTCGTTAAGGAGTATGTTAGGGCTGAATCTGAATGACAGGGTGAAAAATTGTGTGATAAGAGAAGAGTGTGGTTTGCAAGATGATGTTGTGACCAGGATTAAGAAAGGAATGCTTCGGTGGTTTGGTCATGTGGAAAGAATGGATGAGGAAAGAGTGACAAAGAAAATTTATGTTGCCGAAGTGAATGGCAGAGTCGGAAAGGGACGTCCTAGGCGAAAATTTATCGACCAAATTGGCGATTTATTGAAAACGGGCCAGATTAGGAGTACCCTTAACCGACGAGCATGCATGCGTAGGTGTATGGATGTGAAGGAGGCGAGAGAGGTGTGTCAGGATCGTGCCAAATGGAAGTCTGTAGTCTCTGCCTACCCCTCTGGGTGACAGGCGTGAGTGTTTATGTATGTATGTATGTAACAAATTGTCACTTAAGAGGAGTATTACAAAAAAACGCGAAATTATAAGGTTTCCTCGTTAAATTATATGTTTACCGTTAGTTGCTTGAAATAACAATTACTTGGTAAAAATAGTTCGTTTTCTCTACTACAATAAGCTCGAAAAAAATTAGATAATTTATTTATATTAAATAAATAATCATTCTTCCGATGCGTGTTTAGGCCAAAACTCTGAGAGACATGATTTGGGAACTCTAATTCGTAGATTCTCTTGAATGTCAACCATCAAATATATTTTTTATCTCCGTAGTACCCTATACTGATAAAATACATTTTTGTTATATGCCTTTCATATAATTCAATTATATACCGAAAAAGCTTCGATACGAGTCCCAATATCTCCGAAGTTCTACATCGTTTTGACATAAAATTTATACCAAAATAATCATCAACATTTGCTTAAGCTATACTATGATTTTTACTTTTTAAATCATTACTATTATTTTTAATTTATTAAATAAAACTACCATATATTTAATTTTCTTGATTTCATTATCTTGCTATCTGAAATCATTACCGCGCGAGTAGTTGTCGAGTTTGGGCCTGTGTCATTTAATTTTGCGCGCTCCGTCTCGTTTCGATATTATCATAGTGTGCGTCAATTGCCGTTATAGGCACTGCTATTTTAGCTTGAGTTCCGAAATAGAACTCAACTACGATCGTTGGAAGTCTTTATTTTCGTACAGTATATTTGAATTAGTATTCATTTGCACATTATTATTATACCAGATAGTTAACTCATTATAGTTATTTTGATTGTAGCTGAGCTTTTTTACCAGTGGGAATGGGGAAAAATAAACACAAGTATGAATGTGTCACTAAATGTCAAAAAAGAAATATCCTATCTCTGGAGAAATAATAATGAAGAATAAAAATGTCTATATGCTTGACATATGGTAGATTATGCAGTAAAAGTGCTAAAAATCTACTGCCTGAAATTATCGACTCGAGATAAGCTCGGTCAATGCCGTTGCGGCAAATATTTTTATAATAAATAATATGCTAATTGTCTGTAAGAACCGATTAAAAAAATATTTGTTACAGTTGGTTATTTATCGAGATTCCGATTATATATATACAAGAATTGCTTGTTTAAAGGTATAGGATAAGGTAGGAGAGCTTAATCCGCCTTGCCTTACCCCACACTCTAATCCGTATTCATTTGACATACCTGTGTCCCATCTAACGTAATTCGTTTGATGTAGGTACCAAAATTGGAACATAGTGATAATCTCTTCAGGTATGTCACTCTTTTCTCGCAGTTTTTGCCATAATACCCTATAAGACACCAAATCAAATGCTTTGGATAAATCCAAGAAGCATGCACACAGGGGTTCTTCTGGTCGTGTAGTAATTGACCGTCTGCTTGAGACAGAAAATAGCACTGTCTTTTGATAGTTTTTGTCGAAAACTAAATTGTGCATCATGCAAGGAGATGTGTTTTTGCAGATATTTATCAAGCAGACTGTAAAGCAATTTCGCGATTACATTAGCTAGTGATATCGGCCTGTAATAAGACACATCCGCCGCGTCCCCACTTTTATTTTTACTACTAGTCTTTATAAGGTTTGCTGGCAAATGTATATCTGTTCTATAGGTAAATGAATACCTGCATATATCAAATGCTCAATATCGCTGTCTCAATATCGCCTGTCATGTCCTGGAGATTTTCTACGCTTCATATTTTTAATAATGGTATCTATTTGATTTACTGTGATTCTTACACTGATCGCCGATTACTAATATTGCACATCTATCGATTGTGTTGAGAGGCCTAGGGGATATAAAACCTTGAAATAATTTTTAAAAAGATTTGCTATCTCACTCGCTCCGCTAACATCTGAGACACTAGCAAGGAGGCTCGGGGTGACGATTTAAACTACTAGTATGCGTCCAGAACTCTTTCATTTTTTTTTCATTCTCTAAACCATTTCCCATTATCTGGGGTCGGCGCAGTAAACCTTCTTGTTCCATTCCTCTCTATCAGCCGTCATTTCCATACTTACTCCTTTCATTCTCATATCACTCTTCACACAATCGATCCATCTTTTATTCGGCCTTTCTCTGCCCGTGTGTCCCTCCACATTCATATTCAACACTCGTATTGTGACATGACTTTCATTCCTCCGCATCACATGCCCAAACCATGCCAATCTGCTTCCTCTCACCTTTTCTACCACTGGCGCTACTTTCAGGCTTCCTCTTATATACTCATTCCTTATCTTATCCATCCTTGTCACACCACACATCCATCGTAACATTCTCATTTCATTCGCATGCAGTCTATTTTCATCCTTCTTCTTGACGGCCCAGCATTCACTTCCATACATGACGACAGGTCGGATGATCGATTTGTAAATTTTCCCCTTCAGCCTTATTGGCATTCGGGGATCGCACGTTGTGGCTGTGACCTGTCGCCATTTCATCCACCCTGCGTTAATCCTATGCTGCACAGCTCTATCTATTCCGCCGTCGCCTTGAATGAGGGAACCGAGGTACTTGAAATCTGAGCAGGTAGGCAGTATAGCGCCATCCAACGACATGGGTACAGGACTGGAAAGACCGCCGAAATCACAGCACAGATATTCGGTTTTGGATCTGCTGATCTTCAAGCCAACACTTTCCAGCCTCTGTTGCCACCCCGTCAGTCTGCTCTGTACCTCGATGCCTTCTTCCCCGACAAGCACGATGTCACCGGCAAAGAGCATGCACCAGGGTGCCTCATCCTGCAGGTCCGACGTCAAAGCGTCCATAATCAGTAGGAAGAGGTAAGGGCTCAATGCCGACCCTTGGTGCAGCCCTACCGCCACATCGATACTGCCCGTAGTTCCCGCGGCAGATCGTACACATGTACGGGATGCTCTGTACATAGCACGGACTAACCTCACATACTTCCCAGGCATACCTTTCATCTTTAACGCCCACCACGAAACCTCACGGGGAACCCGATCGTACGCCTTTTCAAGGTCGACAAAAACCATGTGCAGATTTTTATGCACGCGCTTGTACTTTTCGCACAATTGGCGTAATGCGAAAATGGCATCTGTCGTACCTCGACCGGGCATGAATCCGAACTGGTTTTGTGTTATCTCACACTCTTCTCTCATTCTTCTCTCTATTATTCTTTCCCAGACTTTCATAGTATGTGACATGAGTTTTATTCCCCGGTAACTGCTGCAGTTTTGAACGTCTCCTTTGTTTTTAAAAATGGGGACCAGTATACTACTGCACCATTCCTCAGGTATTTGTTCTTCCTGCAACAATTTACCGAAAAATAAACTCAACCACTTCCATCCATCCGCACTCAGCAACTTCCACACTTCTACTGGTATTCCATCTGGGCCGACTGCCTTCCCATTCTTCATATTCCTAACAGCCATTTTTACTTCTTCCACACTAATTTCTCTCACTAAGCCCATATTCACTGGTGGGTTTTCAAGCATACCATTCCATTCATTCTCCTCATTCATCAATTTCTCAAAATACTCCTTCCATCGCTTCTTTATACTTTCATCGTCAGTCAAAATCCTTCCAGAATCATCTTTTATACATTTTACATGTGAAACATCTCTTCCATTCCTTTCTCTCGCTCTTGCAATTTGAAAAAGTCGTTTTTGACCTTCGGGGCTTTCAAGGGACCGATATAATTTATCTTGCGCCTCTGCCCTACAAATAGCAACTTCCTTCTTCGCTCTCTTCTTACATTCTTTATACGCCTCTCTCTTACTTTCTTTTATGGATTCATTCTGGTCTTCTACGCTCTGCCATTCTTTAAAGGCATTTTTCTTTTCTCTCAAAACTTCTCTAATACTTTCACTCCACCACCACCCATCCTTATCTATCATACGCTTCCCTTTTGTTTCTCCTAACACCTTCCTTGCCACACTTCGGATACAATCAGCCATTTCCTTCCAGCACTCATTCACACTCATTCCTTCCATATCACCCATCTCTATCATCTTGTTTACAACTAGCTCTCTAAATTCACTTGCATACTCCTCCTTATGCAACAAATGCCACTTTATTTTGGGTGGGGGACGATCCTTATGTTTGTTGAGGCGAACAGTTAAGCAGATGTCAGCCAGCAGAATTCGGTGCTGGGATACTAAGTCTTCACCTGGAAGCACTTTGCAGTTTTTTACACTCTTGATTTGGTTCCGTCTTAACAGAAGATAGTCGATCTGTGTCGCGTGGTGGCCACTTTTATAAGTAACAAGATGCTGATCTCGTTTTTGGAACCACGTGTTTACTACAGCCAGGTCGAAAGCACATGCTGCTTGCAGAAGAACTTCCCCCTCACGGTTGCGTACTCCGTACCCCCATCCACCGTGTACTCTTTCATACCCGTCATTCACTCTCCCTACATGTCCATTAAAATCTCCTCCCATATAAACATCCTCACTCTCAGGTATTCCCATCATTATACAATCAAATTCCTCCCAAAACTTCTCTTTCACACTCTCTTCACAGCCTGTTTGCGGAGCATACACACTTACAACATTCACTACTTTGTTTTCAATCATTAATTTAACAACTATCATTCTGTCATTTACTCTTTTCACATCTGTCACTCGTTCTTTCATTCCACTATCTAACACAACTCCTACTCCATTTCGCTTCCCGTCACTTCCACAGTAATAAAACTTGTATCCTTCCCCAATCTCTCTTGCTTTATTGCCCTTCCATTTTGTTTCCTGCAAACAGGCAACATTCACTCTTCGTCGTTTCAAAACATCTGCTAACTCTCTTCCTCTTCCAGTCATCGTACCTATATTCCAGCTTGCAAACCTCACTCTGACATTCTTCTCTCTACGGGCTCGCCTCTTACGTCGCACCCGCTCCGTAAGGTGCGACAACCCTTGCCCACTTCCCACAGGAGCCGGGTGCTGCTCCTGCGCGTCGCCTGCGGGGTACGCCCTAGCCCTGTCATATATCCCACAACTCGTAATATTCATAAGTTTACTGCATGGGATTTGGCAAAAGTTTTACAGTCGGCCGCCTGCCTGACACCAACCCTCTTTGGGTATGCTATTGTTGGTAGAGGAAGCTACCATTTTGGAAAAAGGAAAAAAAAGGTTGGGGGTAGGAGCGTAGGTGTAAGGATACTGTTATCTCGGCAGGAAAGGTATGAGAATAACAGTAGCTCGGGGAGCCGGGGTCGCGTACCCGTATTCCATAACAGGATCACCGGAAAGGTAGACCAGCATGAAAACCCCCTGACTGGGGGGACTGCGTCCAGAACTCTTTAAAATTTCTTTAGCATGACACGATGCCATTTTATCCATTTCAATTTGCTCTAGATTATATTGACACCATTTGCTTGATTTGAAAAGCTACACGCGCCTCTCTGTGGGCGTCTCTAACGTACCTATTCCAGCCAATCACATATTTCTTATGCATTTTGTGTATATAAGTTTGTTCAGCTACCTCACCTAGAACTCCTACGATTTTACAATACATGTCATCTAACTTATAACTAGGATCTGTACAAATTTTATCACAACACTTCGCAAATTACTGCGGAAAATCTATGCCACTCAATTTCACATTGCATATCTGCCTATACATATTTATTTCGTTATCATTTCTTTCACACCATGTCATCTTATTTACGTACATTTTATTATTTTTTACACTGTTACTTCTAATCAAGCTTTATGTTACACTCTATTTGCATTGGATAATGATCAAAATAATGTGAACTATATAACACGTTTGCGCCAACTACTAAAGTCTGAGCCTCTTCAGTAACAATACAATGGACAAGCGAGCGCTGACTATCATGTACTTCACTAACAAACCTATATGTGTCTAATGGAAGCATATTCATATCCACGCAGGACCACAAATATTCTGAACAAAAGTTCAATAATTCATTACCAAAAAGCGTACCTGGATACGGATTAAAATCATCTAATATGAAAACAGTTTCATTAGCCTTACATTCCACAATTGTGTTTGCTTCACTCAAGCACTCAGTGAAATCAACAAAATTATCACTACAGTCTGTTAGCACATAGACTAAGAATATAAGTAACGTACACTCCGGCAGTTGCAATTTAATTGCTGCAAGACGCTCACTGTCACACTTTACTACACTCACTATTTTAAAGCACTCTTCCGCTATAATGCCTCTAGTGATGTATCCAGTGCTGATTTACCAGTATACATGAAATCCTGATGAATATTCCCGAGAAAATCTATATCATGTAGACATAACCGTGTTTCTTGCACAGCTATTACATCCGCTATCTCACAAAGTCCTCTTAAGCATTCAACGGACCTTTTGGCTGATTTATAATTAAAAGTTACAAACTTGAATTTATTATTCATCCTGGGTTAGTAATTTTACAGTATCAGGCATCTTCTTTCCTTAATACTTAAAGTGTACATACTAACTAAATGATAGACCGTCTGACCATAGGTTATCATCCAAATATGTTAGTAATTTATGTTTAGATACCAACAACTTGTAGGCATTATATCCTTTATCTTTTTTAATTTCTATTTTTTCTAATGTCACTCTTTCGTTTGCTTTCGACATTATGTATTCTATTATATCCTTCACATTTGTGTCCATTCGAGATAAATAAAGGCACTTTCCATTCTGCAGCATTAATTTTCATATCTGGCTCCGTAATTGCCTTGCCAATTTTACCAACAAACCGTTTACGTAACCTACGCTTTTGAACTACTATTCACTCTTCTTTTGGTTCGTCTTTCTTCCAAGGTTCGCTCTGCTTAACCACATCAGCTAATGATTTGTTTATCGTAAGATACGGCCGTAAAAGCTATATAATGCCCACTTGACTCGATTACCGCTCGATTTGATAATTTATTTTCTTTATCACTTGCTTTAGAGCTTGCGGAATTATTAAACGTTAATGACATTAACGTCTGAATGTCCGCCTTCACCTTCACGCTGCCATTACACCTCTCACCGCTCTCAAGCTTTCTCTCTGTAGGAATTAGAGAGATCACTTTGTTGTTGTCATTTAGGTATTTGTTTTGCAATGCGCGCACGCCCTTTTGGGGGAATGGGATGGTTACCGCGTTTATCATATCTTTCGCGGCAGGAATGAGAGGTTTATTTATTTGCTCGCTCTCGCTGTCCTTACAGAAAGGGATAGTTGTATCGCCATTGTCGTTTGCGTTCGTATTAATAGCTGATTGTAAGTGTGTCACGGCAGGTGACGTAAATTCAAGACCTATTGACCCACTGTCTCCGAACATACCAGGCGGTCCCATAATGAACTGGCCTGACATAGTTCAACGCAACATGTCGCTACATGTTGTGTTGCATTAAATAGTACGTTTATTGTGCACCTAATATAAGAAACATGCATCGCCATGAAATGCTTAGTCTTAGTTTAACAGGCATTTGAATAACGAGAGTTGCGTATTTTTTCAAAATGTCGAAAACTGAGTATCGAAGTGTCATAAAGTTTCTGTTTAAAGAAGGTTTATCCCCTACCCAAATAAAAGAACGATTGGATGGCGTGTATAAGGAGTCTGCCCCCTCCTATAGCACAGTGAAAAATTGGGTGAAAGAGTTTCGCCTCGGGAGAGAAACCGTCGAAGACTTTGGCCACGACGGTCGACCTGTGGAAGTGCTCACTCCCGAAACGATTGTTCTTATCGAAGAGGAGGTTCTGAGTGACCGCCGTTTGAAGATTATAGAAATTGCAGCAAGGCTTGGGCTCTCTAAGAGTACCGTTCATCGCGCGATCCATGAACATCTTCACATGAAAAAAGTGAGTGCAAGATGGGTACCGCAACTTCTTTCAGCGGTACAAAGACAGGAAAGAGTGCGCTGCGCTTCGGAGTTTTTGGATCTTTGTGGCGAAAATCCAAAGACTGTGATCGAGCGGCTAGTGACTGGTGATGAAACTATGATCTTGTATTATGATCCACAAAGCAAGCTCGAGTCAATGGAATGGCGTTATAAGGGTGAAAAGCCCTCTAGAAAGGCAAAGGTGCAACAATCGACTAAAAAACTGATGTGCACAATATTTTGGGATTTTCAAGGCATTTTGATGGTGGATTTTAAAGAACGTAATACAGTCGTGAACGGCGAATATTATGCTTCTTTAATGTATAAATTACGAGACAAGATAAAGGAAAAACGAAGAGGCAAGCTGTCTAAAGTTGTCCTGTTGCTCCATGACAACGCCCCTGTTCATACCGCTGGTGTTTAGAAGGTTCACAGAAGTTCAACATCCACCTTACAGTCCAGACATGGCCCCGTCCGACTATTATTTATTTCCAAATTTAAAGCGGGACTTAAGAGGAAGAAAATTTTCAAGCGTTGAAGAGTTGCAGGCGGTCGTCTTCAGTCATTTTGAGGATAAAAAATGTGATTATTTTTATAAAGGTTTAGAGATGTTGATTCACAGATGTCAGAAGTGTGTTACTAACACGGTGATTTCATGGTGATTATATTGAAAAATAAAATTGGTTTCGTTTCATTTCCTTCATTGGTTCATAGTTAGGCCAATTCATTATGGGACCGCCTACGTATAATCATTGTTAAATAAATGTGTACTTCCAATAATAGTGTAACGTCTTCGTGGTCGCAAGTAATCGATGGTAATTCTTTGCAAATTTTTCGCAACGAAAATTGGTACAATATCAGGATCTGTTTCTTTAAACGCCGAAATTATATCGACCAGATCTCTTTGTTTTTTTGCCCTGATTAGATTGTTGCAGCTTGTCGTCTCTTCGATGAATATTTTTTCGTTTTACGGATGGCAATGATTCAAAAAGGAGGCATTTTGCGTTATCAATATCATCTGCTTCAAATGCAAAGCTACAGATACGTACAGTGCTCTCCCCTTCCATCACATCTGCCTTATTTTGAATAAAGACCTGGACTTCACTAATCACAATATTACGACTTAAATACCTAAGTACATTTACATTTACAGCAAGAAGACGCCATTTCGCACACAGCGCTTACGCTTACGGCACTTGCGCTTACTCGGGGGTGGTTCGCGCGAGACTGAATGTTATGTAGTACCTGGATGATAAATTACATACTGATGAAATTTACATAAACACATAAACACTCACGCCTGTCACCCAGAGGGGTAGGCAGAGACTACAGACTTCCATTTGGCACGATCCTGACACACCTCTCTCGCCTCCTTCACATCCATACACCTACGCATGCATGCTCGTCGGTTAAGGGTACTCCTAATTTGGCCCGTTTTCAATAAATCGCCAATTTGGTCGATAAATTTTCGCCTAGGACGTCCCTTTCCGACTCTGCCATTCACTTCTGCAACATAAATTTTCTTTGTCACTCTTTCCTCATCCATTCTTTCCACATGACCAAACTACCGAAGCATTCCTTTCTTAATCCTGATCACAACATCATCTTGCAAACCACACTCTTCTCTTATCACACAATTTTTCACCCTGTCATTCAGATTCAGCCCTAATATACTCCTTAACGACCGCATTTCTACTGCATTTATTCTACTCTCGTCGTCGTCGTCATCAATTAAAGAAATGATGAAATTTGAATAATATTTTTCGATCTTACCGGCGTAATAAAAAAAACTCAACTGGTTACATGAATAAAAATTTATGAAAGCAATTATTTTAATTTAATGATTTGTGTTTTAAAAAAATACTAAAAAAAGGGCTCGACATAAAAAGGGAAAGGGAACTTGAAAAAGAAGAAGAAAAAGTCTTACCAAGGACGACATCTTGACTCGAACCGGGGTACCACGATTACGGTACCGCCCGATGTCCTATTTAAGCTATTATAACATGTAAGGCACCGGCAAAATTTACCTTCGTATTCTAATGATATTGTAGCAGTTTTTAATTGCCTGAAAACACGGATAAAATGATATTTCCTAAAAATCCCAGCTAGATGGATTTATTGCCCCCGAAACTTGCACACTAAATTTCATGAAAATTGTTGGAGCCGTTTCCGAGATTCCGATTATATATATATAAGAATTGCTCGTTTAAAGATATAGGATTTTATTGATTCGTCCTTTGCATTGAGCTATTATGTACTACGTACTAGAGGCGACACTGCGTTCAGCTACTCTGTTCCATTCAACCGCGGCACCTGCTTACACCGCACTTTAATCAGTCACTCGCTAGGCGCTTGTAGAGTTGCTTGAAATTTTTTTGTTGTGTTGCGTTGATTTAAAAAAATCTGTTGATAAAAATATGCCGTCGTGTGTACTTAGATATTACACAAATAATTCAATAAATATCAGTAAAAACCAAGGAATTACTTGTCATCGGTTAATAAGATACTTAATCAATAAAAAAGTATTTTATATTAATAATAAAACAAATTATTCGTAAGACACCATCTCGTGTCATGGAATATAGATTATGAAATTAATTGGTTCAGATGCGACATTTATGTGGGTACATAAGTATAGGACATATTATTATTATTATACACATTTTTGTTGTTGAAACATATATAAGTTATCATAACTAGGCTAAATTTTTTATATTTAAATCTGCTCATTATTGTTTTATTTTATTTTTAGGTTTCCACATCAAAGTCAAAGTGGAATAAATTCGTCCATTTTTAACTGTCGCGTGCCCAGCACTTATGAGATATAATTGTAATTTAAATGTTATATTAATAAGTTTCGTTAAACATACATTCAGTATGTTTTTTATATTTGCACCTTTTAAAATATTGAGATAAAAATATCATTAAAAATGTAATTGTGATATAATATTATGTAATATTACATTAAATAAACAAATATAATACACAAAACAAAAACCTAAAAAATTGTTTTCGATATGATTTACCTATTAAACAATACAACCTACTGATAATTTTTTGACATTTTTGTTTGAAATAGCTGTTCTAGTACGTACTCGTAAGTACATATTACTTCCACGGTCATTTGTTTACGATTTGGCTGCAAATTGAAAATTGTCTGTGTCGCGTCGGTATGAATTTAACGCTATAATATTTTCGTACCGTAGACAGAAGGTTTCTCTGACAGAACGTTTCGTAAAATGATTTTTTATGACTTTCGATGTCATTTAAGTCAACAAGAAAGTTATGACAGATTTCGATTGGCCTTTCACGATGTAGCCCCATCTCGTGCCACTGTTTACAACTGGTTTAATGAGTTTAAACGTGCTCGGACTAATCTCACCGATGATCTGCGTGAGACACGGCATTCAACTGCGACGACTGAAGATAACATGAGTATTGTGCAGCCTATGATAGAAACAGCAGGTTCGGACAAGCTTAGGCATCGGTATGAGTCAAGTGCACAAAATCCTCCATTAACATTTAGCGGTCAGGAAGCTTTGTGCCTGGTGGATACCTCATAACTTGACAGAGGCCCAAAAACTCCGTCGTGTTGTTTGGTGTCGTGAAATGGTTCAAAGATCTAACGGAGGTGACTCAAATGCTGTGCTCGACATACTTACGGGAGACTAATGGATTTATTGTTATGATCCTGAAACTAAGAGACAATCTGCTGTCTGGGTGTTTCCTTCCGAGGATTTGCCAACTAAAGTAAAGAGAGGTTGAAGCGTGGGAACAAAGATAGAGCTCTATTCTTCGGAAGGACAGGTCATTACGTAACAATTGTTCTTGAGGATCAAAAAACAGGTATTGCGTAGTGGTTCAATAACAATTATTTGCCACTTGTCTTAGAAAAATTTCGGGAGAAATGACTTCGTAGTAAGATACTCGTTCACCACAACAACACCTTGTCGCACACCGCCGAGCAAACAATCGACTACTTGGTGACATCAGACGTGGAATTACTGGGTCACCCGCCCCATAGCCCCGACCTCGCACCTTGTGAATTTTATTTATTTCCAAAAATAAAAGAAAACCTTTCGAAAATGGCGTCGGAGAGACCCCTAAGGACGAGTGGGCAAAGTGCTTTTCTTAGTAGTTCTATTGGATGCAGCGATGTATTGATGTTCATGGACACCATTTTGAAAATATATAGTAAAACTAATAACTTGCTCGTTTGTTCAGTTTTTGATTTTCTAAGAACTTTCAGTGTCCCCCCGTAAAGACACATCGGAAGACATGCCCGATATAAAAAAGGTGTTGTTGTGATATTTATGCGATTCTGATAAACTAACTTATGTCTCTCTGTAGCCATTAACATTGTCAATATAGACACAAATACCGACGTATCTCTCCTAGTGATCCAGTTTTGCTTAATTTATCACGTAATAATATTATCGATGTTTCTATATTCAAGCCCACGCAAGCGAAGCTTAGTACAAAAAAGTAAAGTTTAATTAAGTCATAGTTAAAATCGTTTTAACACATTGAGCTATTATGTACTACGTACTAGAGGAGACACCGCATTCAGCTACTCTGTTCCACTCAACTGCGGTTCATACACTGCACTTTAATCAGTCACTCGCTAGGCGCTTGTAGAGTTGTCACGTGTTGTGTTGATTTAAAAAAAATCTCTTGATAAAAATATGCCGTCTTGTGTACTTAGATATTGCACAAATAATTCAAGAAATGTCAGTAAAAACCAAGGAATTACTTTTCATTGGTTAATAAGATACTTAGTCAATAAAAAAGTATTATAAATTAATAATAAAACAAATTATTCCTAAGACGCCATCTCGTGTCACTGAATATAGATTATGAAATTAATATGTTCAGATGCGACATTTCCGTGGGTACTTAAGTATAGGACGAATATATTATTATACACATTTTTTTATAGAAACATATATAAGTTATTATGATTTGGCAAAAATTTCCATGTTTAAATCCGCTTATTATTCTTTTATTTTATTTTTAAGTTTCCACATCAAAGTCAAAGTGGAATAAATTCGTCCATTTTTAACTCTCGCGTGCCCAGCATTTATGAACGATTATTTACAACATTTATGATTCTAATTTAAATAAATATATTTGTAATTTAAATTTTATGTTAATAAGTTTTGTTAAACATACATTTAGTACGTTTTTTTATATTTGACATAGATACCTTTTAAAATATTCAGATAAAAATATCATTAAAATGTAATTCTGACATAATATTATGTAATATTATATTAAATTAGCACATATACAAAATAAAAAACAATTTAAAAAATTGTACTCGATATAATTAACAATACAATATAAATAAACAATTATTACATACTGACCATTCTACTTACGTATAATCTATAATAACAAAAACTGACCGCGCAAGCGCAATGCGCGTTTATACCAACTGCGCATGCGCGACTCTACTATTACCGCGCATGCGCGAAGACATACGAGTAGTGCACAATTTTTGTTTGGAATAGCTTCTCTAGTACGTAGTACATTATAACTCAATGTTTTAACACAAAACTTTGGCGCCTTGTCTTAAAAAAATCTAATATACACATAAGGCCCATGTATTGATATTTCAAAATGGTGCAACACTTGCTACTTATACATAACATAAACACTCACGCCTGTTACCCAGAGGGGTAGGCAGAGACTACAGACTTCCATTTGGCACGATCCTGACACACCTCTCTTGCCTCCTTCACATCCATACATGCTCGTCGGTTAATGGTACTCCTAATTTGGCCCGTTTTCAATAAAACGCCAATTTGGTCGATAAATTTTCGCCTAGGACGTCCCTTTCCGACTCTGCTTGCTACTTATCTTTACATAAAACATTTTATCACGAATATCAACAATTTAGAACATAAAAAACTCGAAAACAAACATGATAATGATGCCATATTGTCGTGTTACGACAAAACTTAACAATAATGAAACACTAGGAAATATTGTAAGACATTTATTTTTTCCTGAAACTAAATTAAAATGCAAGCTTTGCACCGCCTCGTAAAACATTTTTTCACTAATCGTGCGTATCTCTAACAGGACAGCCCTATTAATAAACACAGGCTTGATCGAGATTAACTTTACTCCCAGTTTAAAGCTTAAAATATCTAATTTCAGTATTAATAAACCTAGAGTAAGGAGGGAGTAAACTAATCCGAATCTACTCTTGGAATAAAAGTTAATCCTTGGCGGTACCTAGTTAAACGACTGAGTAAGCATAGACTAATCGCGTATTTTGACATTTTGTAAAACTTTACGTTGTTAAATTCATAAGTTGTAAGCACTACAACAAATGTCAATCCATTAAGGAAAAAGCGATTTCATTCGAATGAAATTAAATCAATTTTAATTAAATTCTGTCAACGTGTTCACCAGTAAATACATAAGAGAATTGTGTGTTTATTTTCCAATAAAAGAGTATATTTCTTTTCAAAAAGATATATGAAATAAATATCGTGTAATAAAATTGTGCGCGGGCCGACCAAAGAGGAGCATATCGCCGCTCCTCACTAGCGACCACGATACTATTTCGCCTTGAAATTCGACGAACAATAGTTTTCGGTATTCCAATGTCTATTTCAATTGCACGTACTGAAGTGATAGGATCATTTTATTTAAAACTACGTCATCTTCGTTTCATCGTGGTCTCCCACCTGCCGTACGAACACTTGGCATTCGCCGTTGCGAATACGACTGGTGCACCTTGAGGAACACGTGGTGATCTGCGTGACGTGCCGCATTTGCGAGATACTCATGAAACAATCTGGCTGCAGCAGAGGCGTTACAGTGGCCATCACAGTAGATAATATACATATTCGTGACTTTATATTCGTAATATACATACGGCATTTTAGGAGAACAATAAATAATCAAGTCCAGGGAAACGCAGCCAAAGTCAGGTAACAGAAACCAAAGTTGTCTAATGTCAAATGATTTCTTAAATTTACGCGAACTCTACACATTGAATAAAACTATATATCCGGATAATATCGCGTTTACTTAACTTATTTTATCCTATATATAAATCCCAAGCAGATAATAGCACCCATCCATCTTCTCTATTGAAATTAGGATGGTTTTTTTAATTTAAAGCAAGCCTCGCGTGGCATCCTTGGTAGGAATTGGTGTTCTTTTGCGAGGATTTGTGGTTTATCAAAACTGATGAAATGTTGGGGACGATCCTGAACATACCCGGAATCCCCGAAAACAGCCGCTTCCTTAGCACATTGAAAATTTCTCCTACGGCCAGCAGTGGAGGACTACGTCTCAGATCCGTAAGATCACTGGCAACACGTACTTGATGTACAATCTCGTTTATAAGTGAACATGTGTCGTAATTTCACAAAGGCTACTCAGCCGAGTAGAGTTTGTCAATTGATCTCTTGGTTAAAGTTAAATTTACTTAGTCGGACTATTTGACCCAGGTAAACATACTTGTCAACAACTTTGAGCTTAGTGCCCCCATCAACTACCGGCATAGGTGTGGACGTTACACATGATCTTTGTATTTGAGGTCATTGAGATTAGTGCGTAGGTCCTCCAGCAATTCTACCATAAGGACTGTATCCTAGGCAAATCGAAGGTAAGTGATGTACTCTTCATTGATGTTAATACCGTATCCTTCTCAGCCCAATAGTTTGAAAACGTCTGCCAATGCAGCGGTGAAGAGTTTTAGGGATAAAACGTCACCTAGTCCTACACCTCTACGCAGTTGGATAGGTTTCGTACTCTGGTTCTGCACTTCGATAGACAGACAGTCACCCAAATTTCGACGGAAATTAAAGGCTTTTTCACAGTTCACATTCGCAAGACATAGTGCTAGATTGTACTCCTCTTTTTCGCTGAGGAGTATGTATGTGATCTATTATGGTGTTAAAGCCTTTTTGGAAACTGGCTTGTTCGGGAGGCTGGAAACCGTCGAGTCTGCATGCGAAACGATTCGTAATGACTCTCGAAAACCGCACATAGACGTGGCTCAGCAGGGTAATCGGTCTGTTTTTCTTCAAGAGGGCTTTGTCACATTTCTCGAAAAATAAGACCACTGCACTTCTGCTCCACGCCTCCGAAGTAGTGCCACCACGAAGGACGGAATTAAAGAGCTTCTAAAGGACTTTAAGTACCGATTTTCTACCCGCTTTAAGAAGCTCCACTGTAAATCCATCCTCGCCTGTTTTTAAGGTACCAGAGAGCCACTAATCTTTCAAACAAGTTTCTCTTTTTTAGTAGTGCCAATAATACTTTTACTTTTAAATGAAATATCCGTACTATAATGTTATACCTATCCTGTGGTATCTGATCAGGCAGCAATGCATCTGTAATATCTTTCCATCGAGGATTGCATGTAAGTGTAACAAAAAGATCAAATCAGTGCGACTGTAATGGGAGACATAGTTCATTGCACCATCTTTTCGTACATATATCGAGGTGATCAAGTAAAAGACGAAGGTAGTAACTTCTATTACTATCGAATAGTGCCGAATAAGACTCGCTCTTAGATCATTCTTGTGTGTACTCACACTTGTGTGTGGCTTCAACGAATACGTGTAAAGCTGCCTATTGAACCTCTCAATCTCACTTAAAATCTTAAGTGTCTCGGAAAAGATGCTGCCACATTCGTTTCGACAGTTGGCTCTTTCTGGCAGATAGACCACCGGCAAAAACTTTGGAACTCTGGTTCCGATCTATCGCTTCTTCAATACAAGCTGCATTGAAGTTTGTATAAGTCCCGCTCCATGCATTTGGTGATCTGTCTGTTTTGTTGGCTGTATGTTGTCAAATCTGCTGAAAACCACAGCTTCATTTCTCGTCTAACAGTCTTGAGATTGAGTGTGATCGGAGAGATTGTGTTCTTCTGCGACGGGTCTTGTAGAACTTAACTCCGACCGCATAGACAGTTTCCACGAGTTTGTCATTCATATAGTTTTCTAGGCACCGAAAATGATTTTTAACTCGTACTGAACGTTTTCGGGACCTTGGATGACGTCTCCAACTTTGGCAATCGCTTTCGTTTGATTATTTGTTAAATTGATCAAACTGTTTAGTCGTGTTGTGTGCTTGTGACAATTTTATGACGATTAAACTGTTTGGTCGATTTTGTTGGTGCGCGTTCAGTCGATATCGATATAGGTACTTTATCTATCCTTTGGTAAATTTGCAATGCGCAATTTCAATTAATAATTACAACTTTCATGATAAATAAGAAATTGTAGTTTGCTTTATATGATGGGAAACAAAATAGGGAAAGAAGGTGGGTATGTCATCTCGTTTTAAGGCCGATCGGTTGTTTAGTCGAGTTCGAGAGTCGAGTCGACTGAATAGTAGTCGCACATTGAGCTGCCGGTCGATGCTTGTTCGACAGAATTAAAAAGCAATCGATGGGGTTATTTTGGATTATTATATTGAGTAACTGTCAAGTTAATGAAAATCTTCACACATTACCATGAACTTAACACGTTCAGTGAAATAGTTGTTCGATATAAATTTGTATGTATGTGTCTAACGTAGAGAACTGAGGTGTAATATATTGTAACCACTGATTATAAGGTTTTTGCGAAGTAGAACAGCAGAATTCTTTAGTAAAATAGAAACATAATACTTTACGCTTGTATTCTGTGCGCGAGGTCCTTCCGATTCATTCGTGCTACGTTCAAAATTCTACATTAGAGCACGATTCTGTCATGTTAATGAGGATCCCCTTAAATTTCAATTATGGTAACTTTTTACATATTTTGAGGATTGTCATAGTGTTATAAAGTCATTTTATTGAATACTTTTAGTATTTTATTGCAATATCGATCTACCGCGGCTTCGCACGGGTGATTTCTGTATCCCGACAACAGCGCCACCTACCGCGTCTAAATGTGAATCTAAACCATCTAGGGACGCATTCAAACACTCAAAAATGTCATCAAAATCGATCAGGCGGTTTTTGAGTTTTATGCTCGACACACGGGAGTTAAACTGATCAATTCAACTAGTCGTACATCCAATAACTGACCGTGAGTATGTAATCTTAAGTTGAAATTTTTAACTGCCGACAGATATTACCGGGCGCACAGTCCGTTAAACGAATCAGTTGAACGGACGTACCTACGTAAGTGCGAAATCTTAAGTTAAAATTTGGAGCCAGTGAGTGGGCTAATCGTTTTGACTTACATCCATTTGAAATGATTAGTTATATTATATATATATATATATATATATATATATATATATATATATATATATATATATATATATATATATATATATATATATATATATATATATATATATATATATATATATATATATATATATATACTCTTTGTTTAACACTTCTTGCATTTCTTGTCTTTAAATGTCACATTCATTACGTTTTGAAAGCACGGTATATCCATATCTGCCACTATTTGTAATTGTTTTAACATTAAGTTTATTCTATTTATATAAGATAATTCATTAGTTTGGTGTAAAACACGGTGCGGCATTATGCTGCACAATCACCCGACATCTATTTTTTGTATAATAGCGACGGAGTTTTGCGAGAGATTTTCTTTTTGTGGATTGAGGAGTTAGTAATTTATTATAATCAAAGACATTCTAAATGTATGCATACGAGCGATTTTCACGTATATGCAATGTAGATGTAGATTACGCGTTTGAGATTTGGGATTTGTTCTTTAAAACTTTATATGAAAGTATCTAGTATATAGTGGGGGAGTTGTAGAGTCGCCCCCCACTTCCACATCCTGCCGGACATGCTTAGTTTTTTTTTTTAATTTTTAAAAATTTAATTTTGAGGTTATGTTTTTGTAATGTTTTTGACTATTACCTGATTTATGGGGGGAGAGAGTTGGAGGAAGGAAGCATCACGTAGCGTAGCCCAGGGAAGGCCGGTCGACGGAGCCCCACTTAGCGGGGCTCCTACTTCTGAGTGGTTTACAAAAAATAACCACGAAGAGAATGGCGTGGTCTATTCGCTCGCTTCGCTCGCTCACTCGACCCCGTCATCTCCTTCTAACCTAACCTGTCCGAGTCGTGGTGCACTAAGTCCCGAGCTCGCTTCGCTCTTTCTTGCACTCAACAAAACACCAAAATATTAGCTTTTATAATTACTTTAAATTATAAACATAATATATAATGCAATAATAACCACACTACGGCTCGCACAGGGGCCTGCGATTTGCTACGACAGGCGGGGCCTGCACTCCCTCCGCACCTTCGGCTTTACAACACTTTAGGAATATGGCAGATAAGCCTACGTGGATTCGGGGCGTGCTGATTTAATTTTAGTATAGATTCGATCAGATCAGATATCTATAGTCAGGTTGCCTTTGCTCCCGCCGCAGGTACAAAGTTCTGATGCTATCCAGCTTTCACAGTATTATAGTATAATTTTTTTCTCAGAAGGGCTAGGATCCAGAGCCATAAAGGCAGTTAATAATAAAAAGTGTATCATTTTCCATACTTTACTTATTTTGGGATTTAATTATAATAGTTTTTATTCATTTTTTCGATAACGGTGCATTACCTTTTAATGGGAGTGGTATTATTATAATCGGGGACCAAACCTCTACCAAATAAAACACCTTACTCCCCCAAATTCCTGACAAACGATTCTAAATCCAACCCTAATACACTGCTGGACTTCAGTTTTTTTAAAGGCTGTGCTAATAAGTAAACACAACATGCAAATTGCCTGTACTCACCTCACATTCACGCTCATTATATCCGTGTTTAAAATTGGGAAATAGCATTACGTATTTTATTTCTTGAACGCCAGACACTCGTTCTTAATGTAACGGGGTGCACCACGTGCGAACGAGTCCGTTTTTTACATCTCTCTTATGCTTCTAATAAAAATGATTACATTGTAAACCACATCATTTTTCTTTTACAGCTATTCTATCTTTGTATTTAAGAAATGTTTTATGTCTACACGAGAATGCGGCTACTGTAGTGTATCATATATTTATTATGATGTGTTACACAATGCCATTGGTGGGAGCTATTTTAGCTGATAACTATATAGGACGATACAAGTAAGCTTCTGATCCTGTTATTTGCGTAATTGCGGCCCGGGGCGGGGAAGGTAGGAAATGCCACCCCTTCCCCACTTATTTTTTCAGAAACTTAAAAAAGCATAACATCGGTAAAAGTGTTCTATAATTTATGTATATTATTCGAAAAGTAATAAATTTGAAAGCTCCGTGGCGCAGTGTCTTAGCCTTAGACCAAATGGTCTAAGGTCTTAGCAATGAGTTGCAGTTTAAGGAACAAGCATTTGTTCGGCCTACAATTAATTGTTCCAAGTCTGCATGTTTGTCCTTGTGCAATTTATGTTTGTAAACTGCCCCCAAGAGGCAGGAGAAACTCTTAGAGTGGAAGTTCTTAAAAACAATTTAAAGATTTTTGGCAAGTGCGTGAGTGAAGATTGTCACTATTTTCAGAACTTTAAATACTACAGTTTTTGCAATATTTTTATAAAAATTGTTTAGCAGTTAAGACTTATATTTCAATATTTTTGCTCACCATTCAAAAACTTAAGATAGGGGCTGACATTATTTTCCTGAAATGCCGCCCCCTATACTCAGTCGTCCGCCATAGCACCGGAACACCCTTTGCTACGCCGGGTACAGGTTTTTTATACCAAATAACCAAGATATTATATTATGAAAATATGTCATATTAGTCCTTAAATATACAGTTTTTTTGTAAGATTGACTACAGCACCACCCATCGGATCCTAGAATAGTTGTGCAGTCATATTGACAAACCATGGCAGAGCTATACTGCAGCTACGGGAATATATTTGTAGCAAAAATGTGTCGGTTCAACCGGGGAAGGACCACGCTCTCACAGAATACCAGCGTGAAATAGCAGCTTACTGCTGCTGTATTTCGTATAGTGATTGTAGAGAACCAGAGACTCTTTTTTACTGGAAATGATGTACTCCATCTTAGTCCTAAGGGGTTGCAACGCATCTGCGCTTTGATTTTTAATCGAAGATGGATAAAATAAATATACAATATGTTTATTGGTCATAGCATCCACTTGCCATCAGATGGACTGTGTGCTAGTTTCTCAACTAAGTTGAATTATTGAACTAAGCATTAAGTAACAAAATTTTCACATTTCAGAGTTATCTTATACTTTTCCATTATATATTTGATTGGGACAATCTTAACATGTTTCTCGGCTATTCCACCACTAATGTTACCCGCAACGTAAGTATTAAAAGTGTAAAACTAAGGGCTAGTTGTATAATACATAAAATATTTCCTTATAAAATGAGGATTGTCTCTTGAAAATGAAGAGACATACAAGCTCACGGTCCACATCGTTATTGTAGTTGGCAACTGCATATTCATATTCATATTATTTATTGCTGCAGTCCATGCACTGATTAGACGCGGCCGCTACATGAATTTCGCATAACATAAACTACTTTTTTTTATTCAGCGATAGTTTCTAGGCCACGAGATTTTAAGTTTTACAATCCTTCACAAGTCCACTGCTGAACATAGGCCACCCTCAAGGAATGCCACAAAGCATGGTCCCGAGCCACCTGCATTTTTTTATGGGAGAGAGGGCAAACTAGCATACGTCTTACCCGATGGTAAGTGATTACCGTCGTCCATGAACAACTGTAACAACAGGGGAATTGCAGATGCGTTACCGGTTTTTTTCAAAAGGAATAGGCTTTGTGAAGATCCTTAAGTCGTATCGGTCCGGAAAAATCTCTGGTGGTAGTCGATTCCATATAGAAGTTGTGAGAGGAAGAAAACTTCTTTTAAGTCGCACAGTGGTGGATCACCTGTGAACCATATGGTATGGTTGGTATCGCGAGTTTAGTCGCGATATGCGATGGGGAAATTGTGCGGCTTGAATTATGCGGAACAATTCCTCAGAGCACTATCCGTGGCGATAAAATACGCAAAGAGATGCAATATCTCTTCGCAGTGCCAGTGAGTACTAAACTACGATTACGAAGACAATAACAATACAATAACAATAACAACCTTTAATTCATTATTAAAAGTACCCGGTTGACCGAGCTTTGCTCGGTTTTTTTCGCTCGATTTTTTTAATTCGTGTGTTTTGGAAATTATATTTAGATACAAATTACATACTAATGAAATATAAATAATATTTTTTGATCTTAGCGACATAACGGAAAAAACGGAACTGGTTATTTGAATAAAAAATCATGAGTGCAATTATTTTAATTTAAATTTTCGTGTTTTTAAAAAATACTAAAAAAAAGGGCTCGAAAAAATAGATTTTCTCAAAAAAGAAAGGAACTTGAAAAAAAAATTAAAAAAAGTTGGTCGGTCGGTCTGGGCTCGAACCGGGGTTTTACGATTCTGTGACCGCCCATTATACCAATTAAGCTATATATAATCATTAACAATCTGTCAAAATACCTTCTTATTCTAACAATATTGTAGCAGTTTTTCATAGCCTAAAAACACGGACAAAAAGACATTTTCTAAAAATAAATCCTAGCTAGATCAATTTTTTTTTCCCCGAAACACCCTGGACACTAAATTTTACGAAAATCGTTGGAGCCATTTCCGAGATTCCGATTATTTATATATATATATATATATATACAAGAATTGCTCGTTTAATAGTATAGGATATTACCTGAATTATATTTTTTAGTTTAATTAATCGTTACTGTTATATTCTTTTCAGTTCTACTTCAATGATTGGTTTGGCATTAATCGCAACAGGCACTGGTGGTATAAAACCATGCGTTGCTGCATTTGGTGGTGATCAGGTAGACCTACTACTGTTATCATTGTTTATTTATTTGTTGTAGCTACACAAATAATGATAATTTATTCCAGATCCAATGTCTGCTATTGACACTATCTGCTCAACACAATTCATGAGTTTTACTAACAAACTGGTGCACTTGTTACTTCTTTACAGTCTCATGGTATGGCAATGCGGGTAAAAAGGGGAGATCAGGCGCAGAACCAACGGTTTTACGTGCTTTGCTAAGTAGGAGTGAAATACTAACTTCCCGATTCCGGGCTAATACTGAGAACTTCTTGACAGAAAATCATAATCACTGATGTTTTCGACGACGGCGATCCTCGGGATTCAAACTCAGGACGACATAATTTGCAGTCACAATCAAAACCACAATACCAATGAGACTGGCAAGATGCTGATGATGCTGATCAAAATACGAACAAGTTGCCATATTAGTTATTTAATAAAGATAAATTTCATATCTATGATGGTTTAAATGTAGGCCTAATCGAAAGCTTCATCGAATCGAAAAATAATAGATATCGAAATTTAATAGCAAATTACTGTTGTTTGTGTACAATATTACATTTATAAAAATATATGGGAGATCATAAAGCAATATTCATATATATTTAAGAGTTTAGAATAAACTTTCTCATTCACTATATTTCCAACTGTATGTTATTCAAAATGTTGATGCCGAGGATTCCGACGCTGATTGATGTAGCATCGGGCGTACTCTGAAACCGAGGAGATACGACAAAGGAGTTTTTTTAGCGGTAAACGGTGGCGGTGTCTTCTGAAGTTTAAACTGTATTAGAGTCATCCTCAATAAAGACTTGACTTCAGACACAAGTTTTTTCCGATACTCGATGACATGATCTCGTGAAATATTAGCACGTTCGGTGTAAAAAGCATCACCAGTGTTACAACCAGTAACAGAAACATATAGTATAAGTAATTTTTATTTCAAGCAACGAACGTAAAACATATAATTTCAACGAGGAAACCTTGTAATTTTGCGTTTATTTGTAATACTCCTCTTAACTGCGATAAAAATGTGCGATAGTTTCGACTACCTGAAGATAATCAGCGTCTGCAGAAGTTCTTCTCGACTTTTTACTGCACGGTAAACCTGGGCGGCTTCATGGGCATGGTAGTGACGCCGGCGCTTCGACGCAGCGTCATGTGCTTTGGTGACGACGCTTGCTACGCACTTGGATTTGGCTTTCCAGCAATACTCGTTCTCGTTTCTATTCGTAAGTTAAAAATACTGTAAAGATAAAAATTATTGGCATTTTTTCATATTTGTTAATACGAAGCGCCGATATCAAGAATTAATGTGAATGTTAACTGAAAAAATAAGCAGTATACGTGGTAGAGCCATGCTAACATGTAACCAGCGTAAAATAGCTGCTGCTGTGTTTCGTATGGTGAGTATAGAAAATCGGAGACCCTTTTTACTAGAAACGAGGCATTCTTTTTTAGTCCTCACCGGTGGCAACGCTTATGCATTTTGATTCTTAATTGAGTATAGATATATACGTAGCACCCACTTACCATCAGTTGGACTGTGTTCTCGTTTATCATCCTATTTTGTCAACTGTAAATAGACAGCTTTACCGTACCAAAATGTTATCCTAGTTATATTTTTGCACATCATTTTTACATTAGTTACAGGAAAGCTCTTGTCGTCGGTGGATAATACTTATAAAAAATAAGTCCACTGCTGAACAAAGGCCTCTCCGTATTTGCCACGTTTGAGTTGGCAACAACGGTTTTGTTCGGAAGACCCTCGGAAGATCTTCTGGTTTGCTTCCCCTATCGCCTCTTACAACGCCCAAGGAACGATATTAGATAGTAAATATTCTTACAAAGCCACTATATGACGCTTTACAGTTTATTCGAATAACAAAACCCACTGCATTTTGTCAAGAAAATGCGGTGATTTTTCGTTACCTTAACTCTTTCTTGCGAGCGTCCGGCTAGCTAAGGCGGTGGCGTATCCAAAAGGCTCTAGGTAACTCAGAACTTATAAGCATAAGTCATAATACACGAAGCCAATAAAACACAGCACATTAGCTAGTTATCTTAATCAGTGACAGAACCTAATACCATTAGACGGGATCAGTGACGTCACGAAAGTGTCTAATATGGCGGACAGCGTTTTGCAGATTTGAGGTACAGACAAAAAATATTCTTAAAATTGAAATATAAAATTTATAATGCTACTTTATAAATAGTAATCAATATTTCTCGTTTACTTTTTACCATATCTATTATAAATATATATTTTTGATTTTTTTAAATGGTGTAAAATACCCTATTGGACCCGTAAGGTGGCGCTGTTTTGGAGATTCAGAATTCACCTATGTGAATCAGAGGCGAATAGCCATATAAAAAGTCACAGATGATTTCACGTCCACTATAATCTTGCTGAGACCCGCTCGCTTCGCTGGGCGCACGATATTACACTACCTAACTATTATAAAGTAATGTGTATAATATAAAATATCAAGATATCTTTATGAGACTACTGTAAAATCCGTTCTTATTGAGCATCTACATTGCGAAATGGGTAACTATATCAAGCCAATCGGGTGTATAGTTTTAGAGATATCGTGATGAGTCAGTCTGTCAGTCAGTGGCATTTCGCTTATACAGGTAGTTTGGAAGATGTGGAAGATGGGTGAAAAGGCTAAAGGGGATGATACCTTAAACCACTTAGAACATATTACGCTAAACATGTCTTAGAAGAAGTCTGCTCCTTTTTAGGGTTCCGTAGTCAACTAGGAACCCTTATAGTTTCGCCATGTCTGTCTGTCCGTCTGTCCGTCCTCGCTTAATCTCTGTGACCGTTAGCACTAGAAAGCTGAAATTTGGTACCAATATATAAAAGTCACAATGTATATGTATAGTCAAGTGTATCAATCACGCCGACAACGTGGTAAAATAAAAATTGGAAAAAAATGTTTTATTAGGGTAGCCTCCCTATATGTTAAGTTTTTTTTTAAGTTGGAAGTGATTTTTTTTAATTTCAACCCTAACGTGTGATATATTGTTGGAAAGGTATTTAAAAATGAACAGGGGTTTACTAAAATCATTTTTTGACAATGTCAATAATTTCGGAAATAATCGCTCCAAAAGTAAAAAACAATGTGTCCCCCCTCTAATTTTTGAACCATAAGTTTAGAAAATATGAAAACATCTGGAAAGTAGAACTTTATAAGGACTTTCTAGGAAAATTATTTTGAACTTGGATGGAAACAACAGTCTTTGTACAAACTCATAAGTGGGAACACTTACTATGACGGACGGGAAACTACGGAACCCTACACTGAGCGTGGCCCGACACGCTCTTGGCCGTTTTTTAAAATTGAATTTCTAATAAAACTTTCAAAGTAGCAATATAAAATGATAATTTAGAAAATATAGGATGAATTAATTATAGTGTTTTCTTGACATACGGCTAATCATATTATCGTATACATGCAATATTGTTATGTTAGAGGCATTTTAAAACACAAAATTGCTTCAACTTTACGTGTTGAGGGTACCAAATTAATGCACTAACTATAACGCTTCCAGTTATGAGACGTGCAATTACGACCACAGAAGTGTGAAGACGAGCCCGCTTGTGTTAAAAATCCTGGTCAACATTTTGAACACGTAAAATAAATTATTTTAACAAAAAATGTTGTTTTATTGATCAGCTAAAAATGAAAAATATTCGTCCGAAATTTGCTTTGTACACCCTAATTCCAAAAGTTGATGAGACATCTGCATAAATAATACCTCAAAAGAGAGGGCAATAACTAGGAATGTTTTTAAAAAGGATTGAATAACAAAGGCAATTTTTTTATGACGGCATAAACACAACATTTCTATAATTTTTTTGGTTTCTTAAACTTAAATGTGCGTAAAATGTTTTTTCTGGTGATTAAGATGCATTGAAATTATATTTTTTTGGATAATCACACATTACATAATTAAAAAATAACAACATAACAATTAATAAATTAATATGTTTTAAATTGGTTAATGGTCATCCCCCTTTAGGGGTTGCACCCATCTTCCAAACATTCCGTATATATCTACATTAAAACATGTGGGTTGGAAGTAGATGTACCAAAACATATTCCATCATCGGTCTCTACATATTATTTTACTTTTATGTGACGTATGATGTTCTAGTTCTGGCATTAAACCAGGTGATAGGACTTCAAGCCCATTTAGATACGCTTACTCTCTTACCTATTTCTGTTGCCTAATAGCAGTGTCTGCACTGCTGTTTTGATCTAAAGGCTATAGAGAGCCTGGGTGATTACAGGCAGACAACACAGTAGTCTTCTTTATTTGAAGTTGGTGGCCGTTACCCATGGGCTGCAGCAGGCACTTAGAGGTTGTCCGTTAATTGCTTGAGATGTTTAGGGTCAAGCCAAATCTCATCCAATCTCATGTAAAAATAACAAAGCATTTTCTTTTATGAATAAGCCCAACGCAATCATGCACAGATTAAAGTATTTGCACTAAAAGTACACATTTTGAAAAATCTCACATGAGATGGGCGGTGAGGTGGTCGCCGTAAAATTGCCAAAATCGCCGCTCGTTATTGGACGCCCCCTTACAAGTGAACTGTAGATTATAAAAAAAATATTCTGCCATGAATTTTGTCACATGTTTTTCGACATTTCCCATAAGAGGCTCATGTACACGAACAAAGTGTGTTGTATTCATTCAGTACGGAAAGTGGCATTATTTATGCTTCCCTTACGATATCAAACGCAGACGTTTTCTCGTGTTTAATTAAATATGTTAATAAATGCTTTCATAACATACAAATACCATATTTTATTTTATATTATATTGGACTTTATGGACTTAATACTTACACACGCTTTAACGCAAATAATAATTATAATTACGAATAACAATAACACGTAACAGTATAATATTATGTAATAGTACTTTTAAATCAATTTAATTTGTTTGTCTTCACAGTGATATTTATTGCGGGGAAGCCTTGGTATAGAATAAAAAAGCCTCGGAACAACGTCACCTTAAAATTTGCGTCCTGTGCCTGGGTAAGTGACTTTTACAGCCTGTAGTGGCCAAATATTTTAAAAGTCTCCAGATAAGGTACCAAAGAATATAGGTATGAACGTTATTATTAATCTAAGTTATCCGGGTACGAGTCTCTCCTCATTTCTGAGAGGGTTTTACGGCAAAGAAATGTCGGCCCTCGCCGCCCCAATGCGTGCTGTCGGACTTCCCATATCTTCCAATTATTTCCATTTTTATTTTCTCAGGCATGCAGGTTTCCTTACGATGTTTTTTTCATCGCCGGGCACGTGCTAAATATGACTTTTATTATTAAATAATTCATTGAGATATTGTGCCTATAGAAATATTAATGTTTAAAAATTTGTCTATCGAACACTGCCAAATGTGATAACTGGCAGCTTTGGCGTTCAACAGGTAGACTTGTGAAGAGCTATATGATGATATTAATGAGGATGACGTATTAATTTTAATTACAAAAGTTAAATAATTATAAAATAGGCATTAAATGATCATGTCTTTATCTTAGACTATAGATAAATAAAACGTAAATTACTTTAAAGGCAAGTTTGTAATGCAATAGATTTTTTTTTTTTTCAATTGCACCACACTGCTGGAGCACATTTTGTTTCTATAATCACTTTGTGAATTTTGTTCATCACTATGGCCACAATTGCTGACATTGCCGAAACTCAGAGGTCCCTGGAAGCGTTAATCACTCGTAAGATGGAAGAGTTTGAGAAGCAGCTCGGTTCCAGTTCTTCCAAGGCTGTTGCCGTTGAGAAGGTTGGTCAGGACTTTACTTCTTTTCGGGACTTTGTTCAAGATATGTTCAACCTGCTTCGCCAACAAATAGCAGAGATTAGCCGGTCAGTTGACTCCATTGAGACAAGACACCGCAGAAAATATCTTTTGTTAAGCGGTGTTCCAGAAAAAGCTGATGAAGATGTGCCTAATGTTGTTGTAAACATTCTTCAGAAACACCTGAGCATGACGAATCTCTCATCATCGTCTATCCGGGTGGCTCATAGACTCGGTAGGGCAAAGACGGGTCACAACCGACCGATACTTTTTCGCTTTGCTGATTTCTCGATGCGTTCTGCTGCCTGGTACAAGAAGACTATGCTGAAGGGATCATCGTTTACGTTATCCGAGTTTCTCACAAAATATCGGCAGAATTTATTCATGCAAGCTCGAAAACAATTTGGGATAAAAAAGGTTTGGTCTTCAAATGGCTTCATTAGCGTCAGATTGCCCGATGGTTCCCGCCAGTGTATTCAATGCAATGAGGATCTCAACCGGCTGGTACGTGAACATAGCAAGGCAAGATGTGATCAGGAACCTCAACCGGTGATGGAAGAAACCAGGGTTTCTAGGGAGCCTGGAAACACGCGCAGCGAAGTAACGCGAACTAGGCGTACGGTAAAGAAACACTAATACCATATATTTGTTTCGATAATTTGTTTGATCATTATACTTAGAAGGGCATATGGTTACTGGTTGTTCAACATAAATAGCGCAGGCCACTTTTTCTGTACTGTGAATCATTGCATTGTTCTCATTCGCTGGCCGCTCAGAGTTGGTAAACAACTTTTAGTTTAAGTAATTATCAACCTTAAGTGTGTATATCTAAGGTTTCGTTAAGCATTATGGAATATTTTTATTAGTAGTGTTTCATTATTTTATATGTTTGTTTTATAACATAGGTGCATAAGAACAACTTTTGTTGCATTTTATATTTAACTTTTTCTGATAGTTTTATGACCAAAGTGATTTGATTTTTTTTTTTTTAATTCTTTTTTATTTTTGATTTGATCTCATTTTTTTTTAATTCTTTTTTTATTATTAATCTCGTTTTGTAAACAGTCTACCAGCAGGTGTGGTAGCAATCTAAATCAATATCTAAATTACAATACAGCGTATATTAAACATAATATATTAAAGATATTTATTTTTATTTACTTAAATAAGTTATATATTTATTTCTTTAAGTTATTTATATGTTTATTTATTTTCATATAATATTATATACTGATTTTTAGTGACATGGCAGTTTCCGATAACGATTCATTCACCTCTGCTAATTCTGATTCCTTTTCCTTTTATTCATTTTCAGACTCTGAATTTGAACTACCTACACTTCGTTCTCTCCTGACCCAAAAATTCGATAGTTATAATAAAAATTTCAACGTTTGTCACATTAATGCCCAGAGTATTCCGCAGCATTACAATGACCTTTTAGAAACTTTTAATATTCAAAATATCCACGCGGTACTTATCTCGGAAACCTGGTTAAACCCAACTTTACCTTCTATTTCTTACGGATTACCAGGCTTTATTTTACTTCGTAACGATCGCATTGATAAAAGAGGAGGTGGTGTAGCAGTATACCTGCGAAGTGGTATTCCTTACAAAATTTTATCAGCCTCACCTTCACAATGTACTGGATCACTTGAATATATTTTTTTAGAGATTGTTATTGGTGGAAATAAGGTTATGCTTGGTGCCATTTATTGTCCACCTAATTCCAATTATTTATGTGAACTTGAAGAGGCACTTCTTTCAGTTTGTTCTGATTATCAACATCACATTTTAATGGGTGACTTTAACACAAATCTTCTAAGTGATACCCCAAGATCGCGTGGACTGCGTTCAATCATTGAATCGGCAAATTTTTCAATACTTCCACTTGAAACCACCCATCATAATCTTACTACTGAGGATACTTTATTAGATTTGATATTAGTCTCCTCAGAAGAACGTGTTGCGTGCCACGGACAGTTCCCTGCTCCTGGTTTCTCGAGACATGATTTACTGTTCATTTCCTATAAAATAAAACCTCCCAAAGTAAAGCCAGTAATAGTGCGTCTGCGTAATTTTGCTAGGGTAAATGTAGAATCGCTCCAACATGATGCTTCGCTTTTAGACTGGAGCGATACATTTAATGCAGAGAGTATTGATGACAAGGTTACGACATTTAACTCTAATATTCATAAGCTGTTTGACAAACACGCACCTATTCGTGAGGTTAGGTTAAAGCGCGCGCCTGCGCCATGGATTACTGAAAATATCCGTAAGGCCATGTCTAAGCGCGATCAGATGTTTAGGAAATTCAAGCAGAACCGTTGTGAACTCAATTGGGCAAAATTCAAAGCTGCGAGAAATCGATGTAATCAGATGGTACGAGCGGCTAAACGCCGCTATATTCACCATAATATCATGAACTCTTCTATGGCTGATACATGGAAATTTCTCCGGACGATCGGGATCGGTAAACCTACGTGTAACGTTGACCCTGCAATCATTTCTATAAGTGACCTAAACTTACATTTTTCTCTAACTACCCAAATGGAGGCTTCTGTTAAATCAAGTACTATTTCTTATTTGAATTCCATGCCACAATCTCGTAACTGCACATTTAATTTTTCTCCCGTTGCTGATGAGGATATAAAAAAGATCATCTGTTGTATTAAGTCTATGGCAGTTGGCTTCGATGATGTGAATAGACTCATGATCACCTTAATTCTAGACAATGTAACTCATGTTATTACTCACATCATTAATCATTCATTATTGACTGGGGATTTTCCCACACTTTGGAAAAAAGCATTTGTTATTCCGCTGCCCAAAATAAATAACCCCAGTTCTTTCTCTCACTTTCGCCCAATATCTACTCTCCCTTTTTTATCTAAAGTTCTTGAAGCTATTGTCCACAAACAAATTTCTTGTTACATTTTCAAAAATAATTTTCTTAGCACATTTCAATCTGGTTTTAGGCCTGGGCACAGTACAACCACAGCTCTTTTGAAAGTTACAGAAGATTTTCGTACTGGAATGGAGAACTCAAAATTGACTGTGTTAGTCCTAATAGATTTCTCTAACGCTTTTAACGCTGTTGATCATGATATTCTCCTAGCTGTACTTTGTCACCTGGGATTCTCTTCGTCAGCACGGGACTTGTTCTCGTCGTATCTTCGGGGTCGTCAGCAGGCTATTCGAGTGGGTCAGATCGTCTCTGATTGGTGTTCGTTGTCTGCTGGCGTTCCTCAAGGCGGAATTCTCTCTCCTCTCCTGTTCTCAATCTTTATAAATCTCATTACATCCCACATTCGCTGTTCGTACCATCTGTATGCTGATGACTTACAAATTTATGCTCAAACTGAGGCGGCAGGTATCGATGATGTGATTAAGAAGCTTAACTGCGACCTTAACAGTATTTATTATTGGTCAGACAGATTTGGTATTAGGGTTAATCCAACTAAGTGTCAGGCTATTGTGGTTGGTAGTTCTCGTAGATTGCCTAAAATTGATATGAAGGTGCTACCTCCTATAATTTTTAATAATGTTGCTATTCCTTACTCAATAACTGTTAAAGATCTTGGCTTAGTTATTGACAACACCCTCACTTGGCGACCGCATATATATGAAGTGAGCAAAAAGGTCACTCACACTCTGCGTTATCTGTATCGACTCAAGAATTTTTTACCGATAGGGACTAAGGTGATGCTAATACAGACTCTAGTGTTGCCTATTTTAGATTATGCAGATGTTTGCTATGCTGATGCCTCTCAAGAACTTCTAAACAAACTGGATCGACTCCTTAATAACTGTATACGCTTCATTTTCGGTTTACGTAAATACGACCACATCTCCTCTTATCGTTCTCAGCTTAAATGGCTACCCCTCCGCTATCGCAGATATTTCAGAATACTGTGCACATTATTTTCAGTTTTACACGATCCGTTTGTCCCTGAATATCTGAAATGTAAATTTCAGTATCAGGGTGATTCTCATAATCGTTGTCTCCGTTCTACGGAAAAGTCTAATCTCCATGTCCCCCTCTGTCACACTAGCTTCTTGTATAAATCTTTTACGTCTCACGCGGTAAGATTGTGGAACGAGCTACCGAGCAGTGTACGTGCAGCCACGAGCAAAGCATCGTTCAAACGCTTGCTATGGAATCATTTTCTGGCGTTGCAGGAGTAGTTTGTCGATTAACATTTTTTTTTTTCTCATATTCTTAAATTCTAACTGTTCCCTTATCCTGTTTTTATTTCAAATATTTCATAGGTGTTTGAATCGGAAACAGCTATATTTAATTATGTTTGTATATGTATATATGTATGTGTGTATGTGTATATGTATGTATATGTATATGTGCATGTGTATGTATATGTATGTGTATGTATGTGTGTGTATGTGTATGTATGTGTGTATGTATATATATGTATATATATATATATATATATATATATATATATATATATATATATATATATATATATGTATGTATGTATATGTATATGTATGTATGTGTATATGTGTATGTATATGTGTATATATGTATATGTAATGATACGTATGTTTATAATATGTGTTGCAATATTTAATGTGTATGTCTACTTAAATGTTTTAACTCAGTAGCACTTTGCACCCACAATATCTTCTCTGCTTAGCCTGGAGGTAGACTGGCAGAGAATGCCTTGTTGCATTAAGTCCGCCTTTTTGTACTCGGTGTGCAAATAAAGCATAAATAAATAAATAAATAAATAAATTTATAATCATTGGGCTATATTTTCCAATATTGTGAAATAATGTTACAGCCTCATTGAAAATTATGTTAATGAATTAAGATGTTAAAAATTAATTATCTACAAATCCCAACACCACTACCCCCAACACAACACTTGGAAAGATACATCACCGTCGATAGTACGACACGTGTTTCGCCTCTAAGCGAGGTATCATTAGGTTCAGAGGCAAAACACATGTCGTATTATCAACGTTGGTGGGTCTTAACTTTGAGAGTAGTGGTGTTGGGATAAGTAGTAACGGCTGAGGGCATGCGGGAGGTGTTCTTCAAATTAGGTTGACACAATATATTTTTTATAGCGCGGTTTTTAGCTAATTAACTCCTTAACATCTTTTAATAAAACAAATGGCTACAAAATAACGTCTGATTTTATTAATTATGTATATGATCTTATGTGGCGAAGCCGCGTGGTAGCCTTGTAGCTATATTATGGTTGTAGCACAAATGGGTCGCCCGACCGAGGAAGGACCACGCTCTCACAGAATACAAGCATAAGATAGCAGCTCAACCGAGAACCTTATTACTTTATTAATTTATTATTTTATTCTTTATGGCACCAAAGATTTTGTACAAAAGGCGAGCTTAATGCTATATGGCATTCTCTACCAGCTAACCTTGGGTAGAACAGAGAGTGAGTTATGGGCAGTAAAGTTGTCATGATCACATTCAATTCAAAAAGTACATGCTACACATACATAATATATATATCCATAAATTCATATACATATAACTATAAACATATAAAGTAAGTGGACTTAAATTTGTTGGTTACGGATATATTTGTAGTTTTCTTTTAAAAACGTTTTTAGCAGGTATTATTCGCAGGTCAACAGGCAATTTGTTCCAGAGGGAGACGGAAGTTAATGTGAAAGAATTTGACATATTTCCACAGTTACTTTACTTATTAAATTGCATGCATCTGCCTTTTCATTCTTAGTCTGGATAAATATAGATGTCTATGAGCTAAAGCATTCACTTACCATCACGTGGACGGTGTGCTAATTTGTAACCCTTATTATTATCATTATGTAAAACAAAACTAAGTGCGAATACCTCTTACGTAAGGGGCACGTACGGAACTCCGCGTCATTAAGAATAGGTCAATAACAGCGGCACGATATGTAAGTGAGATTTAGGAAGAAATTATAGTGCCATTAATCCTTTTTATGGGAGATATATTGGTTTTAATGCATAATTATGCATGCCCCACACTGCGGCTATAGTTGTCAAATACCTTCGAGACGTTGAACTTGAAATCAATGCTATGGGGTGGCAATCGTGCTCGCCCGACCAAAACCCCATAGATTATGTATGGGATAAACTTGAAAGACAAACTAAGAATAGAAATCTTTCTCCCGCTAATTTAAGAGAAAAACGCATTACACGAACAATGGGACGCAATCTCTCAAGATAATTTGATTAGAAGTATGCCTAGGAGACTGGAAGTGGTTCGAAGAGCTCGAAGCGGCAACGCTAAGTACTGATCATAGCCCACATTATATAGCCTTTCCTAAGCATTCATGAAAAAAAAATAGAATTTTAAGTGCAAGACTTTATTCCTATGTTTTATAAATTTAAATTATACTTTTTCTTGTTTGTCATTTTGATCGTTTGACTTTTTTCGACGTTTGCAATTTTAAATTAATGAATAATAAGCAACATCCAAATTAATAAACTGACGAATACAAACTTTTTTGTGTTCCACCAAATTTGTTCATTAGTATATTATGGACCTATAGTGCTGTAAGAAATATAAATCTTGTTATCGTTACACAATCTCGAAGTGCGCTTATTGCTTTAGGATACATCCATCATGTCGTTATAGTTTATGTACATAGATTTACTATCTTTCTTCATTTTATCCTATATAATAAAATATATTTTCATCTTTCCTAATTTGTGTTTATATAAATATCCAAAATCAAAGGGTAAATAAATCACGTTTAGGTCATACTAACCAGCACTACTACTAATCCGATATTTATAAATATATTTCTTCTTAATGAAGTTTAAAATATTTTTCTATGTAAATTAGTATATATTCAATAGAGGCCTCGTTAAAAAATCCACCGTTTCCTTTGCGATATATTTAAGGCGTGAAAATGGCTGCTGAATACGCCACTGGATAACATTACATTTACAATGCATCTTGTATTATCTAACTCTGACATAATTTTCAAACATTATTATGAGGACTCACGAACGCACTGGGTACCGTAAACTTATATAATCATAAACAACATTTACATACATACATAATCACTATGCGTTCACGTTCATTATTGAACTCTAGCTACGTTACTCTACGCATAGTGCAACGTTGTTGAGTTGTTGTGTTGTGAATGCTGAGAACCGGAGACCCTTTTTACTGGAAAAGGCATTCCATCTTAGTCCTCACGGGTGACAACGCATCTGCATTTTGATTCGCAAACGAGGATAGATGTAGATGTCTATGGGCCGCAGCAACTACTCAGGGGTATAGTGTGCTCGCTTGTGAGCCTTAAGCTATATAAAAAAAAACACAAATGTCAAATCTGTAGTTTTTTTGTTGGTTGCCTCAGAGATGTAATTCTTGTTATACTTTCTTCTAATTTTTATTATTTGAAAAATTATAATGGATTACAGAGTGACAAAGAGGGACACATAGTGACAAACAAGGTATTCTTGGGGTACCATTTATGAAATGAGTGGCTAGTCCAAAGAAATCTAAATAATAAAGTACTATTATTCAGATTTCTGTGCGCTTGCCATACCGAACGCATTAAGAAACATTTTATTTATTATAGCGTTACTTCTTTACCTAAGAAAGTCATAGCGTTATATAGTTTAATTTATTTTTAGATAGATCGAATATAAAAAATGTAAATAAATGTTGTTGAAACTTGGACCTACCATTTATTTAAAAGTAATAACTATATACTTTGCACTAATCTACTAATGATATTTTTGATAATAGATTTAACTCAGCAAAGGCTGCTGTAAATTATTACTGTAAAATTATAAAGGTATGACTCTACTTCATAGATCACAAGTTTGAATCTCGGGTTGGATCATCATCAGTTATTAGTTTTTCTGTCAAGAAATTCTTGTGATGTTTTTATTTTTTACTATTGCCCTTGTTTAGTCAGCTATTTGATGTCCATTTAAATGAGCAAGTGTTGGGAACGCATTAATGAAAGCTTGATGTAATTGTTTTCTAATATCAGTTCTATTCGTTTTTAGTTCAGTTATCTATTAATACAGTTTTATTAAAGTCTCATTTTGTTCCTTTGTCCATCTCATTTTAGTTCGCGCTTCGCTGTTATGTGTCAAAACTTCTTATTGTGTTTCATGAGTGGTTAGGATACTAGAATGATGATTTAATTCTTGTCTAACTTCTTTATAAATCTGATCTATAGTTTCTTGTGATATCAGATTATTGCGGACTATAGTTCCACGTTGATCTCCTACTTTTTGATGGTTTACATCATATTTAAGTATTTCTCTATAAATTTCTGATGTAGCGGTTCAAGGTACGTTTTGGTATCAATATCAAGTAAAGTAAGCTGTATATAAGTGTGTATTATAAATAAACTCATTTTAGGTGTCCATCGCCTGCGAATTTTAGAAACGCCGTAATAATATCCGTAGTCGTATCATGTAAACAGGAACTTACAATTAAAAACTTCGTACCTTATTTTTTCATCCTTAGCTGGGAAATTTTATATTAAAATTTATTTGGGAACCATAGCATAGTTAATTAAAACAAATTCATTTAAATAGGTTCAGCCGAAATCTGTGAACATAACCGTACTTAAAAAAACAAACACATCGAATATAGAGCCTTTTCAGTTTTGAACTCGGTTAAATAAAGGATTACTTCTGATGATTATTCTACTGAGATTTATGTGTCTTAAGTATTTTTTAATATACATAAATTTAATTTAAATTTAATTTAATTAATTGAATTTAAGAAACTAACTGTTTTCAAAATCATTTAAATATCGTAGATGTTTGTCCAATCGTCGAAATTATTCACGTTACATAAACTTAACTTGCCTTTGTATTTTGTTAGGATTGGATTCACCAATTAAACTGATTATCCTTCAGGTTAGACTACAGCAACTCGAAACACGATGGATTTACTACGAGTGCATTACATGATACATATAAATTTTCCCTTATGGGATAATTCAATCCCCAACAATTTGTTACCAATTAGAATCTGGTGCTTGATGCAATTTCGGGGCTGGCATTTTCCTACATATTGAAATAGAACGCGTATATTTACTTTATTCCAAATATTATTCAAAGAATCATTTGTACTAGCACCTAAGTACTCGTACATGTTCACAGGGTTGATTATGTAGAATTTAACATACTATTCCGTTAATTGAGAGAGTTGAGTAAAGAAAATATTAGTAAACTCTCAGTCGCGCTGGTAGCGCAGTATCTAAGCATGTGGCTGCGGTGCTGTGGGCTGCAGGTTCCATTACCGCAAGAGATAAGAGTGCATTTAAGGTACAACGTTACCGGTTTTAGGGTTTGTCTATGCATAATTTCCTAATTATAAAACTGCTAATTATTTGTAATTTGGAATTTAAAAAAGTATAATTTTTTATTGTGTTACTATGTTTATTTTTATATTGCTATCCGATTTTGAGTTATTTAAAAAAAATTAAATATATCATAATAATTTTAAGTATATCATCGGGAAGTTAGGTTAAAATCAATAACTAATTTCGACCTGAACAGACATAAACGAAAGCGAGTTAATAAAAACGTCTTAATAATATTTGTAAACTAAAACT
Organism: Parnassius smintheus behrii; assembly: GCA_036936625.1. Classification (NCBI taxonomy): domain Eukaryota; kingdom Metazoa; phylum Arthropoda; class Insecta; order Lepidoptera; family Papilionidae; genus Parnassius; species Parnassius smintheus. The sequence goes on along the minus strand of JAUPFT010000016.1, from coordinate 21,487,271 downwards.
GAAAAGTTGTGAAAAACGCCTGATATTTTCAAAGAAAATTATTGTATTGTACAAATATGACAATAATAATAAATAATCGCCAACTGATTTGTCAGGACTGTAATGTACTGTGCAATAAAAAAAATGTAATTGTAACTATTTTAGGCCAAATTAAAGAGGTTAATTATATTATAAAGTTTGTATACTTTTTTAAATGTCAACTAATGTATAAATCTAGTATGCAGTAAGAAAACGTTTGAGTTACGATCCGAGGACTGACGGGCCACCCTTAGATCACTGGCTGGACTATGCAGTTGAGGACTATGGCGAGAAGTTGGTGGCCGACATGAAGGTGGTGTTGTCCATACTGTATCTGTATCTTCCAGTGCCGATCTTCTGGTCTTTGTTCGACCAACAGGTGTGTATGCGGAAATTACTTGTTTTTTCTTTAAAATAAATGTCACCCCAACACTAAGCTTTTGCCTGTATCGTATATAGTACGTGAGCGTATTACGGTCATCCGGTTAATGTGGTCATCCGGTTAATATGGTCACTTTATTATAACTCAAAAACTACAGCCTTGTTTTCATAGATTGCTTAGTGATACGATAGCTCTTCATCAACCAATCAAATTATAAAGGGTCAAAAGGGCGATGCTATGTCGACGCCATTTTGACAGTTGACATTATGGAAAATATTTTAGTCGATTTTAATATGGTGTAGTGTAGTTAGTTATTTTTAAGTATAGATTTTTTGAAGTGTTCCTAATTATTGCCAAAGCTTGTTTGTTATTTCTTTCTTATATGTTAGTTATAGTATACTGCTTTATGTTTTTGTCTCTGTCCTTCTCCTAGTCTTGGTTTTATAGGGCGGCGAAGCTTAAGGTGACCATAGTACCTACCCTCACGTACCTTATAAATACATTAAAATCTGGAACAACTACTGGTAAGCCATATAAGTACTTGTTCCGTACGAGTTTCTAATCCACGGCCCTGCATCGCCGCAATCAAAGCTCAGCCATTGCGCTCCCCAAACCGTCGTTGCGTATGATTGATGTACCAGTTGCACTTCTTGGTCCCTAATTGATCCCCTGACAGTCCATTGCAGAACATAAGCGGCTCCCATTTTAGTAATGATTGCCTTCATCTCCCACTCTCCTTCTGGACGTAAAAAAGTCTATAATCTGGTAATGTTAGAAATATAAATTGTTTAAACCTTAAAATTGAGAAATCAAACGTGTTAAACATAATAATTAAACATAATAATATAAGGAAAAACAATACAACGAAACTTTATTAACTCACGTGCACGGTGTGTTATTTTTATTTTCGTGTAAAATAATATTATTCAGTTTTAAAGGAAAACATAATTGAACAACATTTTATAAAGGAAAACGTGGAATGCGCCGTATTTTTTGATTTCCTTTTCGACGCTACCGTAGCTCTCGCATTCGTTTTAGACTTTTAGCTTTGTGGATTCCATTCGACGTGAACTTTTCATTGGCTTAATATTCTATAATTTAGAGCATATTGAGTTTTATGAAACGATCTTTAAATATTCATTAATTTACAATTTAATACTAATTTTTATTGTTCCGACAAATATTTCTTATTGTATCACTTTAGATCCTTTACTCCAAGTAGTGCTTGAGGTAATAAGCTCTTTACAATCACAGCCGAATAATTGACACAGCTAAGTGCACGTTCACGCCACACTAAACAATTACGATGACGTCACAAAACCTGTGGAGTTTCTTTCTAAACGGTAGTAAATTGAAAAAAACAATGCTTACTAAGTTTTATTTTTTTAGTCCAAGAAAGGTTATATATATATATATATATATATATATATATATATATATATATATATATATATATATATATATATATAGGGTAAGGTCGTAAAAAGATGTACTTTTTAAATGTTTTGAATGAGCCCGTGTTTGGTTGTGAATACCATACGCTAACAAAAAGTATGATAATATTAATAATTAATTAAACATTGATAACCATGCTTAGAATAATGTAGAAATAACCGGAATATTCAAGAGGCTTAAACATAAAAAATAAAAAAATATTTTTGAATTATCAAAATAAAGCTGCATACAAAATTTATTTGTCTCCTATCAACTTACAGGACGAAAAAATGCAACAAATAAAATAATATAGCATTATGGTTTTAAAATTGTAGTTTACTTTGAAAGCAATAAAGATGACGTGTGATAATGTATAAATTATTGCAATAATACAATGCTAGTGGAAAAAAATATTATTCTAATTTGAGTCTCCAAAAGTTATCCAGTGTGTTACTCCGATTCGATAAGGAATAGATTTTTTGTTTTCAATATTAAACAACATTAATTACCTTATTTAAATGAGGTAATCCCGAAGGCTTACTGTCAAATGTCAGTTTGACATATTTTTTTCATTTGTAGCCGTGACCGTAAACAATTGTAAATTCCATAATTTACTTAGATCACAAATTTCGGGCAGTGTATCTGTGAATTCTACGTGAGAAGCACAAAGATATCGTTTACTAGGTTCCTGATTCAACATTTATAGTCAATTACCAGAGTATGTCAAGTTTTATTAAGTAAATCGTTACGTGTGTTATGGTGTTTGTTACGTCACACACTGGAATGTTATAAAGGTGGCTGTTCAAATAACTTAACCGACTATGGCGAAATGAAAAAATGTGTAATGTTATTCTGACGTATCTACATAAGAGTGGATTTATTATTACTAGTGGTCCCTTAGTAGCCGAACTAGGCCCGTTTTTAATTAAGAGGTTGTCGCCTTTCGTCATTTTTTCCACTCTCACAGGACCATATTATAAAAAAATATTTACATGATAAGAAGCATTTTTTTATTTTATTAATTGGCAAAATATAAATAAGTTATTATTAAAAACACATTTTTATGTGGCTTTATTACATTTGTATGCTGAGTTTATTAGATAAGCACAAAAAGTTTTTTATAAATTTTTGCTTATTAAATTAATACTATATTGTAGTTCGCCTATTGATTACATTAAATAAAACGCATTTTTAAATTTCAATTTCTTCTTAAATATAGCTCTGTAAGGACGCGAATAGTGTCAAATAGGATAGCCCTTATAATAAAAAAACGTAAAACAAAATTCCGTGATAAATGGTAATTATTACAGTATCTGTTCTCCACTAATTGTAAATTGTAAACACATAATTATCGTTAAATTTGTTATGATTCTTTTATGAATAATAACTACTTTGATTAGTACCTTCTGTTTTTTAAGCACAATATTTTGTTAAAGGTTTTAATTCTACTGTGTTGTGTTATTTTGGTGATTAGTCTCGCACACATATGCATAGTCTAAGATTCGTTTTTGATTATTTAATCTTAATTTCATGAAAATAAGTAATTGATAGTACTTTAAATTGGATTTTACTTGAATTGTGTTACCATGTGTTATATATTCCAGTGCGTTATTTACACTTTTTTACGACCTTACCCATATATATATATATATATATATATATATATATATATATATATATATATATATATATATATATATATATATATATATATATATATATATATATATATATAGAAATAAATTAGCGTTTTGTCGTACTGACCACTTTGATCTGAAATATCTCCTCTTTGGTTAAGAATTCCAAATTCAAATTTATATATTCATTTAGTTGTTACATTTGAGTTTTGAAAACCGTCATTCATTTGTTTTTTCCTCACTATTTTTTTCTTTGGCGTCGCTTATTACCGTACAACGGAAAACATGAAATATCGGCATATTTAAGAGTACGAGTTCTACCATGACACCCGTGCTGCAGAAACAGCTCGAAGGATTAATGATATGTACGTCGATAGTGTCGCAAAAGAAAGCATGGTATGTTTTTGGTTTCAAAGTTTTCTTTCTGGAAATTTCAACCTTCAAAACCAACCCCGTAGACGGCCGGACATCAAAGTGAAAAATAGAGAATTGAAGGCTATTGTGGAAGCGGATCCATCACAAAGCACTTCAGAGATACAAGCTGCAGGCTTCGGGGTAAGTGATAAAGCTGAAAGTAAAAAAATTTGAACGAGTAGGGTACCCTATCAATTGAGTGAATCGAACTTGCAAACACGCGTTGACTGCTGTGTTACTTTGCTCAACCGACACAAAAATAAAGGATTTTAAATCAAATCATTACTTGTGTTGAAAAGTGAATACTGTGCGATATTCGCAAGCGCTCGTCGCAATGGCTGAACCCTGGAGACTCAGCCAAATCCGGCCCTAAACGAAAATTGACTCAGAAAAAATTACTTGTGAGTGTTTGGTGGACTAGCGCCGGTTTCGTTCACTACAGCTTTCTAAACTCTAGCCAAACTATTACGGCAGATATTTATTGTCAGCAACTGCAAACCATGAAGGAATAACTAGCTGCTGAACAACCGAGATTGGTCTATCGCTCTAGGCTACTGCTGTTTCACGACAACGCAAGACCACACACTGCACAACAAACAACCACTGAGTTAGATGAGCTACAATTGGAATGTCTGCGACACGCACCGTACTCCTTGGACCTTGCTCCAACAGATTACCATTGTTTCCGGAATTTGAACAACTTCTTATAAGGGAAAAAATTTAACTCCGATGCGGCAGTCCAAACCGCCTTCAAAGAGTTTATTGATTCTAGCCCCCATGGTTTTTGAATTAAATATTTTTTTTAGTTTTATGTATTTTTTTAGTTATTATTTAGTTTTGATGAATTAAATATATTTTATTAAAAAAATTACTTTATGTATCTCCCGTACAAAACGCCAATTTCATATGTAATAACCTATTATATATATTTCATTTGATTTCAATGCAACCACCAACACCAACGTTGCACACGTAAAGAAAATATAAAGTGGAAAACTTACAAATATATATATATATATATATATATATATATATATATATATATATATATATATATATATATATATATATTTGTTTTTTTGTTACATAAATGGAAATAGAAGCAGTAAATTAAATAAACATGTAAAAATATTGTTAAAAGTGCTGGTTTTCCACGTGTTCGTCCGTGATGTAGGAAAACATTATGAAGACACGTGCATGTCTGAAAAAATAATGCAGTCATGTAAAGTGTATAAACAAACATTGGGGCTCTTCCTTTACCTTTAACCCTCTCAGAAATGAGAAGACCTATATACGACCTAGACTTGTGTCCAGGAGTAGGTCGTATATAAGTAACTATAACTTGTTACTAGGTACACATTTCCTATTCAAACCTAATCATAAATAATCGCTTACGAGCAGCCGTTTATGGAACCGAATAACATCCCCAATTATTAGTACAAAAATGTACTAAATCAATTCATACAAGATCTACAGTAATTTTCTGACTATATTTTTTAAATGAATTTTTATCGAAACTTATATGTAATTCAATTTCAATGAATGTATTATCATTCTTATTAAACAATGTATCTCTTCCAAATTTAAAACCGTATTTCCACATGTGGCAGCAATGCGCCGGTTACCAGCAGCTAGTAATTTATATAATATCCAAAGATTGAAACAACCTTGCCAATCCAGCTATATATAGAACATATCTCCAAATAATTTGTAAAATTATCACAGATTGCATCGAATGAATATAATATGGAAAATCCAAAAGGGCTTATTAAGTTAAAAATTAATATTAAATGAAATGAAAAGAGTGACCTGGTACCTGGTGTCATCGGTACGACTTTTTTTCCTTTTTTTAAGTTCCCTTTCCTTTTTTATTTTGAACCCCTTTTAGTAGTTTTTTTTTAAAACACAAATATTCAAATTAAACTAATTGCTCTCATGATTTTTTTTAATTAAATAACCAGTTCAGTTTTTTTATTATGTCGGAAAGATCGAAAAATATTATTTATATTTCATCAGTATGTACCTAATTTGTATTTAAGTATAATTTCCAAAAGACACGATATCAAAAAAAAATATGGAGCAAAGGCCGGTCATCCAGGTGCTTTATCGTCGTCCATATATTATTTCAATTACATTTTTAGTTAAGTAATCTAAAGTGAATCAATTAGAAAATAAAATAATCTTATAATTCAATGTCTGTAGTTATTGTAGCGCTAATAATGATATGGATTTGAGGTCTAGCTAAAAGTATAAGAATGATTTCATATAGCGAAATTGAGGTATAGCCGTATATCGACAGTAAAGCACTCTCTCAGGTTTTGAAGCGTGAAAAAGATTCAATTGTGTGAAAACAATTGACTACCTTTTCGCAAATGCATGTGTTTTAAATGTATAATGACTAGGATGTGGTGATTAAAGAGCTTTAAATAAAGCTTTGTAAGTTTGCAACACACAATTAACGCTGCCACAGACTGTTGCATTAACACTATTTTTGTAATTTAAAAATTCGATTTGTCTTAAACGAAATTAAATAATTAATATTATAATGTATTATAAATGATTCCTTATTCGTTTTCATACATAATCAAATTATCCAATGTAATTAAAAAAAAAACAATCGGAATATCTTCAACCATAAAATAAAAAATAAAAAGAATTCCGTTTAAATATTGGTGCCTATATGTCTTTCTTTTTAAAAATATTGATGACCTATACAGGATAACAATTTTAATAAAATTATAATCGTTTTGTAGGTTAACCATGTTATCTAGATTTCTCTTACTACAGGATGCTATGAAACTTGAAATTAAATTATGTCGGCAAAATTCAATAACGTCCGACGTGAGACTGCAGCAAATTCAGCGGAAGTAACCCGGAAATAACTGCATCTCTTGAGCGGCTGTTTGTTTATCTGACCGCCTTCGTTTTTCAAGTTGTTTATTTATTTTAAATGTAATTAACAAGAAGAAACATAGCATTTATAGCATTAATAGTGATTTATTTACAAAAAAAAAATGTACTTCAGGGATCTCGCTGGACTTTTCAAGCGTCGCGATTACGTAGTGAAGTATTCGGTATGACGCTTATGCCAGATCAGTTGCAAGTTATGAACCCAGCAATGGTCCTCGTCATGATTCCTGTGTGTCCAAGTGGAGCATGGCCGCTTCTGCCGGAATTACCTCCACTACAAAAGATGTTTATTGGAGGAATACTTGCTGCTATGGCCTTCGTCGCTGCTGGGATCTTACAAATTGGTATTGAGGTGAGATTTACAGATACAAAACATGTAGCAATTAAATTTTAAATATCTTGAAAATAAGTAACGCTTGTCTGACGTTATTTATATATCAACATTTTTCACATCGTAGTCTTTGCATGGAAGTCTCTTCTTTCATAGTTTTTATAGTTTGTGAATATTACATTCACACCTTTTATCTGTTGCAATATGGGACGCATCATCTCAAAGTTTTCTCTAAAATACTTCACATTAAAATTCAAGCCAACGTGATTTCTTTGAATGTTTCCTTTTGCTTCTTATAATGTCACATTTTTCTTGCCACAGCTTTAACAAGTGTCACTTCTTGCTCCGCGTCCGCTAAAGGACACACTTAATGACGTACATTTTATTTTTAATAAATAACGTAACTTTTATCATTATATAAAATTTTTAATTAGGAAAATTTAGTTACTACACATTAGTTATTTCTCTTAATTTAAAATTAATTCAATAATTATCTAAAATATCCCCCTATAAGGAAACTTAGCGGGAGGCCTTTGTTTTTGCCTTTGACTTTTGATAGGCCGAAATGTTAACCATGGAAATAAAGAGACACATTTTAAGAGAAAACGATGAATAGAATAGAATCATTTTTATTGAGTATAGATTACAAGAATACTGTTACGGATCGCCGTAACGCCGTTCGAAAAATGAATAAAACGCGTTGTTCTTGCTTATATAGGAGGCAAGCGGCGGTGAGGAGGAACTTGTACTTTTTTCTTCTTGTAGTGCCTTTTCAGTGGCTGGAGAGCGACTGCCGACCCTACTTTTTTTTGCGCCCGAAGCAAATTGGGCAACCCTCCGGAAAGCGGGGGAGGGAGGTTGGGAATGCTCATAGCATACCACGCAGCCGGCTGCGTGGTTATGTGGTGACTTTTACCCATTAACCCAACCTTTTAGGAATTGGCTTAACGATCTGACTAGAGATCTCTAAGCCGTATACGAACGCGACCCTCCTTGGCAGAAAGGAGGGCGCAAGCGGTGAAAAGCCGCTTAGAAGAGTGCCTAACTAAGGCAGATTAAGGGATGTGTTATGTAGGCTTGGCCTGAGCCGCCAGGAGGCAGTTCAGGTCAGCCGAAAGCTTGTTGGGGGGGTCCGAGAGAGAGTTTCTCGGTCTGCGCACACTATAGCGAGTGTGAATAGGGGCTGCATAGGCAGCTGTCTCACGAATGAGATGATTTGGGTGGGACTCTGATGCTTTGAAAAATCTCTCAGAGAGTGATTTAAGAAACTGTTGGATTGTTGGGAGCTCTAAGTCTCGATGTAGGTCGGCATTACGGACATAATAGGGTGAGTTAGTGGCCCTACGACAGAATAGATTTTGAACTATTTGAAGTTCATTTATAGCTTTGGGCTTAGCATGTGCGAAAATGGGGGCCGTGTAGGTCATGACAGGTCGTATGCAGACCTTATATAGGGTTCGCTTGTTGCGGAGGGATATTTTACTGTGTCTGTCCAACATGCTGTTGAGCCTACCCATGTAAAAACGTGCGGTGCGAGTAACCTTCTTGATATGGGGCTCGAAAGTGAGCCTTGCATCAAGGGTGACGCCTAGATATTTGGCTTTAGTTTGCCATGGGACAGCGGTTCCTAACGTCCTGATTGGCGGAGTGGTGGTGAGACAACGTCGTTTATATTCGAAGCAAACGGCGGAGCTTTTCTCCGGGTTTACGTCGATACGCCATTTTTGGGACCAAGCTCCTAAGTCGCTTACTGACTTTTGGATCTTGTTCCGAATCTGTGGTAGTGAGTTGCCTTTAGAGTAAAGGGCTGTGTCATCTGCAAAGAGGGCTAGCTTTACACCATTCGACGGGATAGGGATGTCGTTGGTGAATAGTATGTATAGGAGGGGAGCAAGCACAGAGCCATGAGGGACACCGGCTTTTATTTGACGGGTAGAGGATAGCGTGCCTTTGTATCTAAAACGAAAGGTACGATCCTTCAGATAGGAGGCTACAAGGCGAACGAGACGGTCTGGGAGGCCTAAGTCGTACAGTTTGTAGATAAGGCCCTCGTGCCAGACTCTGTCGAATGCCTTGGCAATGTCAAAGAAGACCACGATGGTTTTTTGACGGCGAGGGTAAAAACCGCTGAGGATGTATTCTACTATGCGGTGAACTTGTTGGGGGCACGAGTGTTTGGCTCGAAACCCGAATTGTTGTGGGATGACAAGAGGGTCGCCGTCTGTGGGAAACAAATGGCGCCTCAAGCGCACGAGAATGACTCGTTCGAAAAGTTTGCCCATGGCCTTGAGGAGGCTGATGGGACGGTGATTGGAGGGGAGGTGGTGAGGTTTGCCTGGCTTGGGAATGCCATTGACAGTTGCCTCTTTCCAAGAGGTGGGAAAGTAACTGAGTTCGAAGCAGGCGTTAAAGATAATGGCCAGTAAGGCGATTACCTGCTCCGGAAACTGTTTGAGGGCTTGGTTGGAGATACCATCCGCACCCGGTGCTTTTTTTGGGCTTAAGTCCTTTGATGGTAGATGAAATCTCATCTTTGGACACAGTGATAGGGTCAGAGGCGGTAGGGGGCGAGTTCCTGCGTCGGACCTCGTCCTCCACTAGTTGGATGTGTAAGGGGTCAGTGGGTTGTGAGCTAGGAGAGCATTGAGCGGCGACGCTGTCAGCGAAGCACTCAGCCTTTTCTTCGTCTTCGAAGGCAATGGAGCCGTCGGGACGAGACAGTGGGGGAGTATGGGTTATAGCGTCTATCCGGAGGGCTCTCGCCATCCGGTAGTACGCTGTGTGGGAGGGAGAGATTTTCTCCATGAGATTGCCCTTTTTGTGGTCTCTGTAATCTTGGTTGCTAATATCTAGGGGAAGACTAGTTTTAGAAACCGGGACAACTTTTTCATTCTCTTTAAGAGAGGATGTTATAAGTGAGGTGAGATTTTCGACCGCGGTGTCTATTTTCCCCGTACTGTCGAGGGCGTCGGAAGAAAGGGTTATGGGAGGGTTCGATGATGTTCGATGACAAAGATGATCGATGTCATCCTATATTCCTCCAGTTGGCCCTCCCGCCGCTTGCCTCTCCACAAGAAGCGTAAAACGTCTCTATCTTCTTTGCGCACTTTGATCTGCATAAACATTTCTTTTATGTCGGCGCTCACTGCATACGGATACTGTCGGAACCTCATGATTACTCCGGGCAATGGTTGTAATAAGTCAGGCCCCGAGTGAAGCATATCGTTAAGACATATTCCGGCTGTCTTCGCTGCGGCGTCGTGCACCAATCTCGGTGGCTTGTTAGGTTTCGCAGGGTTGATGACTGGGAAGTGTGGCAGATACCATGTCTTTCCTTGTGGCGGTGGCACGGGCGCGCGCTCTGCGTAACCCGAGTTGAAGAGGTTCTGTATGCGTTCTTCGTACTGTAGCTTGAGATTGCTGTCTCGGTCGAGCCTCTTCTCTAAAGTGTGCAGACGTCTTTCCGCGTCTTTGTAATTATTTGGTATTTGGAAATCCTTTTGTTTCCACAGCAACCCTGTCTCGAATCTGCCGTCCGCCGACCTCCTGCTGGTCTCCCTCAATATTTGCATAGCTCGCTGCTCGAGATCTTCTCCTTGGCTCGATGCACAGTGATTCTAATTTGAAATAATTCTTTATTTCTTCTTCTATTGGCTGTGCCTCTACCCTTTGATGTAGTCTGCCACAGAAGGTGACCGTCGACGTCAATGAGCTATGACAGCCATGTAGAATCCAGCCCAGGTTGGTGTATGAGGCGACTGGTTGATCTCGACGACCGACGCGCAGTTTTCTAGACACTATGAGGTGCCAGTTATCTTGCCCGATTAGTATTTTCGGTGAGGCGCGTTCGTAGGTGATATCCTCTTTGATATCCTTCTTGGAAGTCGATGGATGCAGGTGGCTCAGGACCGTGCTTTGTGGCATTACTTGGGGGAGGCCTATGTTCAGCAGTGGACTTGTGAAGGCTGTAATGATGATGATATTTGTCACAGTCAAAACTCATAATTAGTCAAAAAAACTTTTGACTCCGAAAATTTTGCAGATGTTGGCAATTCTCCAAGTGATTTTCATTCACGGATTCTGGCGCGAAGTCCAACCGCTCTACCGTACGCGCTGCTTCTATGTTGTGTTCCTCTTGCGCGTGCTTTCCTCTTATTTTAAGGCTGACGATCTTGCTCTTCTCATGCTTCACCTCCGAGCCAACCTTTTGTATCCACATTGCGTGGGCTGGACCGTCGGCGCCGATGACGTCAGCGATCGAGGCATCGACTAAGGTGACCGTGCTTCCTTCATCCAATAATGCGTATGTTTCGACGCAGCTTAGCGGCCCCTTTATTGTTACGGGCGCAATATTTAGGTAAGCGCGGCGGTGTTTGTATGGTCGAGTCTTTGTGATGACCTCCTCTGCCGATGTTGCGGTTTCCATAGCGGGTTTTTTTTCAGTTTCTGCCTCTCTGTCGTGATGCAGCAATTTATGGTGTTTCATCATGCATCCGCTTTTTCCGCACGGTGGAGCTTTACACAGCAATCGGCGATGTTTGCCTCGCAGACAGCAGTAGCAGATATTATACTTCTTTGCTACTTCCCATCTGTCATTTGTGGACAGAGCGGCGTATGACTTGCAATCGGGCAGTTTGTGTTCTTGTTTGCATTGAGGGCAACGTCCTTCATATTGTTTCTTGCTTGTGGCGAAGGCACGTTCTAATTTTCTCGGCCTTCGCTCTCTCGGTTCGTTGTCCTTCGTGATGAATTCCGGCAAGGCATACGCGCTGCATTTATCCGCTTCTTCGTTTAAGAAGATTGATATTTTCTTAAGCTCTGGGATATCCTCTTTCTTCCTGGCTGCATAGTCGTACCATTTGCTTCTCAATATGGGCGTGAGTTTGTCTGTGATAAGTCGCGTCATCTCCGGACTATGCGGATAGTGTGCTTTCTTAAGTGCTTCCACGGTGCCCACTACGTTTGCTATGCGATTGGCGAATATGCATAGCTCCCTGGGATTGTCCGTGACTTTGTTCAGCAGCTTCAGCTTCTCTATTTCTAAGTGAATTAATGCTTCTGGTCGTCCGAATCTCCTTTCCAAAGCTTCTATTATTATTCTGGGGACTGATTGGCTTATAAGTAGGCAGCTTGCGGCCTCTTTTGCTATCCCTTTTAAGCTTCGGCGTATTCTCGCTATGTTTTCGTTTATCGTGAAGTACTTTGAAGATTCTTCGTACGTTGTTTTGAAGCTGAGCCATTCTTTGCTGCTACCATTGAATGTGGGCAGCTCTTGCAAATATTTCGGCGGCTCCCTTGTGCTTCGTACTGCTTGTGATAAAGCAGCGGCTAAGGTAGCGACGTCGATTTGTTGCTGCGCCTGTCCATAGTCTTCTTTCTGCGGCGCGGTATGTTGTGGAACGCATTGCGGTGCATACTGTTGAAGTACGGGTGGTGCGATCTGCGGTGCTGGTTGCGACGTGAAGTGCGACGTGGGTTGCGGTGCGGGTTGCGGCGCGGGTTGCGATGTAGGTTTTTCTTGCAACCATGTACTAATGCGCACTGATGCTAAGTCGTCTTCTATTTCTTCCTCTTCGTCCTCGGTTGATCCGACTTCTGCTTGTAGTCGCTGCACGTGTATTTCCTGCAATTCCGTTCTTGCTTGCAATCGGGCTGCTAGAGCTTGAGTTCGGCCAACCGCTCTTTCGCCTCTAACTCCGCGAGGAGTCTCTTGCGTGAGACTACGGAGCGGCGTGACCTAGTCTCGCACGGCTTTAATGTGCGCTGCGATCTTTGATCACTCTCTTGCTGGGTTTCTTCCGTTGCAGTCGTTTTATCGGTCGCAGAGGTAGCGGTTGTATCGCTGACCGTTGTGGTTTCGCTAGTGGTGTTTGATGAGCCACTAGCGGCTGAGTCGCCCCCGGAGGCCTGTTCCGTGGCCCCCTGGGTTATCTATTCATCCTTGCGACGCTTCGATGATTCTCCGCTGTTACTACGCGTAATCACCATTTTTCTTCACAATAATATTTTTTCGTTCTTGCGGTTTGCTTCTTAATTCGGCTCTTCGAAGGACCATTAATGTTACGGATCGCCGCAACGCCGTTCGAAAAATGAATAAAACGCGTTGTTCTTGCTTATATAGGAGGCAAGCGGCGGTGAGGAGGAACTTGTACTTTTTTCTTCTTGTAGTGCCTTTTCAGTGGCTGGAGAGCGACTGCCGACCCTACTTTTTTTTTTTGCACCCGAAGCAATTAAAGGGCTACCCTGTACGTAGGGAGGCGGAAAATGCATTACGCATACCACGATAGCCGGTCTATCGTGGTTATGAGGGACTCACTGTTCTACCGGGGACCCTAAGTGATACCCTCTAAAAACCGCCTTTGGGGACAGGCAGCCGGCTGATTAAGCTCTATTGTGCCTTATCATGAGCGACCCTCTTTTGGGAAAAGAGGGCGCAGGTGGCTAAGAGCCGCTGAGGGAGTGCCTACGAAGGCAAAATAATATTAGTCAATATAATAATAATTATTTTAATTAGAACTGGCCTGAGCCGCCAGGAGGCAGTTCAGGTCGTTTGACAGTTTATTAGGCGGGTCCGAGAGAGAGTTTCTCGGCCTGCGGACACGATAGCGAGAGGGGGGTGGGGCTGCATAAGAAGCCGCCTCACGAATTAAATTGTTTGGGTGCGACTCTGAGGCTTTGAAGAAGTTCTCAGAGAGTTTTTTAAGGAATTGTTGAATTGTTGGGAGTTCTAAGTCCCGATGAAGGTCGGCATTACGGACGTACCAAGGTGCGTTCGCAGCTCAACGACAGAAGAGGTTCTGAACTATTTGGAGTTCACTTAAAATATTAGGGTTCGCGTGGGCAAAGACGGAGCCCGCGTAGGACATGACGGGTCGTATACAGACCTTATAAAGGGTTCGCTTGTTTCGAAGGGACATTTTACTGTGTCTACCCAACATACTGTTGAGCCTACTCAGGTAAAACCGTGCGTGACGGGTGACTCGTTTGACGTGGGGCCTAAAAGTGAGCCCTGTGTCTAGAGTGACACCTAAATATTTGGCTGTCGTATGCCAGGGGACAGGGGTCCCTAGCATACGTATTGGAGGGGTGTTTTTAAGACGGCGTCGTTTATAATCGAAGTGAACGGCGGAGCTCTTCTCCGGGTTCACATCGATGCGCCATTTTTTGAACCAATCTCCTAGGTCATCAACTGACTTTTGGATCTTGTTCCGTATGAAGGGTAGTGAGACACCTTTGCAGTAGATGGCAGTGTCGTCTGCGAAGAGGGAGAGTTGAACACCTTTCGACGGGATGGGAATGTCGTTGGTGAACAGGATGTACAGCAGAGGAGCAAGTACTGAGCCCTGAGGGACACCAGCCTTGATAGTTCGCTGTGAAGATAGCGTGCCTTCGTGTCTAAAACGAAAGGTACGATGTTTCAAATAGGAGGCCACGAGACGAACTAGACGATCGGGGAGACCTATTTTGTAGAGCTTGTAGATGAGGCCTGTGTGCCAGACTCTATCGAAAGCTTTGGCTATATCGAAGAAGACCGCGATGGTTTTATGACGTCGAGGATAGAAACCGCTGAGGATATATTCCACAATGCGGTGAACTTGTTGGGGACATGAGTGTTTGGCTCGGAAACCGAATTGGTGGGGAATGATGAGAGGGTCACCGTATGTGGGAAACAGATAGCGCCTCATCCGTGTTTGGATGACTCTTTCGAAGAGCTTGCCCATTGCCTTGAGGAGGCTAATGGGGCGATGGCTGGAGGGGAGGTTGAGAGGCTTGCCTGGCTTAGGAATTCCAATCACAGTTGCCTCTTTCCACGAAGTGGGAAAATAACTAAGGTTGAAGCAGGCGTTGAAGATAATAGATAAAAAGGTTAACACCTGCTCGGGAAAGTGTTTAAGGGCTTGGTTGGAGATGCCATCCGCGCCCGGGGCCTTTTTAGGCTTAAGTCCTTTGATGAGGGATGAAATCTCATCATTGGACACAGAGATAGGTTCGGAGGCCGTAGGGGGTGAGTTCCGGCGGCGGACCTCATCCTCCACTGCCTGGACGTGTGAGGGGTCGACAGGTTGAGAACTAGGGGAGCATTGAGCGGCAATGCTATCCGCAAAGCACTCAGCCTTTTCCTCGTCCTCGAAGGCAACCGTGCCGTCGGGACGGGAGAGAGGGGGAGTGTGGGTGACAGCGTCTATGCGGAGGGCTCTAGCCATCTGATAGTACGCTGTGTGAGATGGAGAGATATTCTCCATGAGCTTACTCTTTTCGAGATCTTGAAATTCAGAGAGGCGGAAGCGGAGTTTTCGTTGAAGACGATTGGCCACGCGCCTATATTCGGGGGTGGGATATTTTGCTGCTCTCCGGAAAGCAGCTTTTTTGGCTTTTAATAGGTTGCTAATATGTAGGGGAAGCCCACTATTGTTAGCAACCGGGACGACCCTTTCGTTCTCCTTAAGGGAGGATTTAATAAGGGTGGAGAGTGAATCGACCGCGGTGTCGATTTTTTCGGGACTGTCTAAGTCCGGCGGTATGGAGATGGTAGAATCCTGTGAGTCCAGAGCTTTAGCTGGGGACTCCTTGAATCCCTTCCAGTTAGTGAAGGTTTTTGTGTGTGTTGGGGGAGGTGGCTGATGGCCAAGAATGAGGGAGACCGGTCGGTGATCTGATCCTAGATCGTCTAGTGTCTCGATTGCTCTGAGGTTGAGAGAAACTCCTTGGAGTAACGTAAAATCTAACACATCAGGTGAGTGATCGGTGTTATCGGGAAAGTGAGTAACACCGAGAGGACTATGGACAGTGATATCAAGAGACTGCGTGATATCGAGCAGTATCTTGCCACTAGGGGACGTAGTGCGGCATGTCCATTCAGTATGCTTGGAGTTAAAATCTCCAAACATAATGACTGAATTGCCCAAGGATAGAATGGCCTCAAAATCTTTTTTGAGGGGATAGGTTCCTGAAGGGATGTAACAGGAGGCTATGAGAATGGACTGATGTCCAGTCATAGCTAGGCTGCATACCGTGGCTTCCATGTTGGTAAGCTGCGGAGTAGAAATGGGCGAGCAATGGAGTGTCTTCTTGTAATAGATGGCCGTTCCGACGCCTCGGCGGTCGGGTCTGTCATTACGAAGAAGAGAGAAGTTTTTAATAGAAAGGCCTCTAGTGTCCTTAGCTTTGAGATTAGTTTCCTGTAGGAGGAGGAAATCGACTTCACGATTTCGAAGAAAGAGCTTAAGCTCTGGGAGGTTATTTCGCAAGCCGCGAATATTAAATGATACAAGCGATAAACCCTTAGGTTTGATACGACCGTGGGATCTTGGTAGGTTAATTTCCTCAGACATTGGAGTTAAGTTAAATAAGTTAACTTAACTTACAACGCTAGCAGAAGATCGTTATGTTCGGCAAGAGCGAGGAGACGCTCTTGAGGGGACTTCGCCGCGCGCAGTTTGCGTGCTATAACTGTAATCTCCCTAACATCTATATTCCTAATCGCGGAATATAGCGTGTTGTAGTCGTCTATTGTGGGCTCTGCCTCGTGTGCGTACGAGGTTGTCCGCGGAGGGTCTGCCTTTTTGGGCCCCCAGGGAAAGACTGGAGGCTGCATTGGCTTTGAGAAGCCCGGAGGGGGCTGAATTATGCCCTGAGGGGGCCTAGGGGGACCCTGAGGGGGCCTAGGGGGACCCTGAGGGGGCCTGGGGGGACCCTGAGAGAGTCGAGGGAAGCCCTGGATAGGCTGAGAAGGGCCCTGACGGGGCCGTTGTTGGAGGGCCGGGAATGAGCGGTCATTCACCGGCGGTGGAGCTTTCCTACTGGGGCGAGGTTGAGGTGCGCGTGGGCAACCCTTGTAGTTCGCCGGGTGTCCTGTCTGGTTGCACAGGACACAGGCGGGCGGGGATTTGGCGTCTTTGGGCCGGGGACACTCTTTAGTGTTATGTGGCTCCAGGCACTTCACGCACCTGGGTGGGGCGGAGCAGTTGGCCGCCGCGTGACCATAAAGTTGGCAGCGGTGGCACTGCGCCGGGAAACCGGGCCTATGTGGGGGACCGGGCCTACGTGGGGGGCGTAGGGCGCCACGACGTTTTATATTTATAGTGCTGAGGTGCGGGGCAGGGTTCTCAGCTTAAAAATTGTAAATTACAAGGTTTAAAACCTTTTAGAGTGTAAGATAATTATTGTGTACATAATAGTATAAGAAATAGATGTCAGAATATTACATATTCGATTATGTTTGTTAATAAATAAGAGTTTTAAAGAAATAAAGAAAGACGCGGGGGTCAGGCAAGGGTCCGTTGGCCAGCAGCGGCCAAATCATATAAAAGACGGGCCGGCCGGTAGGGTCGGCTAAGTCTAAAAATAATCGGTCTAAAAATTCCGCCTGTGGCATCGCTTCCGAGCGGTTGCATCCAGGTAGTCTGCGCTTTCGTTCCTGTACGGTAGTGCTCTCCCGCTCTCGCGGCTCTGCTGGCCCACTCGCGCTGTACAGCGCCGACGCAGTGCTCAGTCTGCCGGCGGCATCGTTCTCGGACGGTCGCCTCCTGGTGGTCCGCGCTCCCGTACAGTACGGTAGTGCTGTCTCGCTCTCACGCGCCTCCGCTGTCCTGCTCACGCGGAACAGCATCGAGGCTGCCGGTGAGTCACTTCTCGCTACAGCTCTTACCCCCCTGTCTTCGGGCAGGGAGGTCTGACTGACCTCCGCTTTCATTTTCATTTCATTTTTCACTTTCATTTTCATTATAATTTTCATTATAATTTTCATTTATCATTTTCAATTTTCCAATTTTTTTTGTGTACTGTGTCTCTTTTATTTTCTTGTGTTTTCTTGCATTTTACTTTTACTATCACGTGCATAGTGTGTTTTAGTACGTCCCGCGTTCTACTCCCTGTTCTACCGAGAGCAGGGACCCGTCCTCATCTTTACTTTCTCATCTTTAGCTTCTTATCCTTAGCTCACTCAACCTAAAATGGCCAACTCCAGTTTCACTGAGTTCCTAGCCGCCCTCATTACCCAATACGGGTTAAACGGCAATGAAACGGTCCTCGCAGCCATCGCCACCATCGCCGCCCAGGCTCCCCTCCATGCCCCTCAGGCACACCGTCCGCCGCCAGTACTAGCGGCATACCTCGAAACGAGGAACTCCTTTGCCCTGCTACAATCAGCCCCCTCAGAAATGGAGTACGCATGCTCCGAATCCTCGGCGTCTACCTCCCGGAAAAGGCCCGCCACTACCTCAGGCTCCGGTTCATCGGAGTCCTCTGACTCCAACGGAACCGGTGAGTCAAACTTCACCACCGTCACCTCCAAGCGCAACGGAAAGCGCGCCGCGTTGAAACGCACCCCCCCTACTTCAGCGGCCCCTGCTGCTCCTTCAACCTCCGCAGCCCCTGACGCTGCCCCCGTCCCACTGATGTCACTAGACATCCCCACTCCATCTAAACCAGCCTCTCGTTGTGCTCCAGTGCTGGCGAAGAAGCAAGTCCCGCCCCGTGTCTTCCTAAGATACAAGGCAAAGTTCACCCAACTGTCCAAGACCTGCTACGACGCAGGTATTAAATACGATCATGCAGTCAACCTCGGGGAGGCAATCAAAATAATCCCTAGCTCGATCGAGGACTTCCGCGCAATCACCCGGCTATTCACAGCCGAGCGCATCTCATACCACACTTACGCTCTCCCTGAAGAGCGCAAAGTCAGGGCCGTCATCCGAGGGGTCCCCTTTGAATTCTCCAACGAGGAAATCCTCGAGAACCTTAAGTCCCAAGGTTTCCCCGTGGAAGCAGTGCACAAAATGCACAACCGTACGGGCAAGAGATACAACCTTGCCCTAGTAATCATGTCCAACGTGCCGGAGGGTAAAGCCATCTTCCGGCAGGTGCGCACAGTATGCGGCCTGTCAAGGGTGAAGGTAGAGCCCCCACATAGGCCCGGTTTCCCGGCGCAGTGCCACCGCTGCCAACTTTATGGTCACGCGGCGGCCAACTGCTCCGCCCCACCCAGGTGCGTGAAGTGCCTGGAGCCACATAACACTAAAGAGTGTCCCCGGCCCAAAGACGCCAAATCCCCGCCAGCCTGTGTCCTGTGCAACCAGACAGGACACCCGGCGAACTACAAGGGTTGCCCACGCGCACCTCAACCTCGCCCCAGT
The DNA here is from genome assembly GCA_036936625.1 of Parnassius smintheus behrii. NCBI lineage: Eukaryota > Metazoa > Arthropoda > Insecta > Lepidoptera > Papilionidae > Parnassius > Parnassius smintheus. The sequence goes on along the minus strand of JAUPFT010000016.1, from coordinate 21,468,011 downwards.
AGGAAAGCTCCACCGCCGGTGAATGACCGCTCATTCCCGGCCCTCCAACAACGGCCCCGTCAGGGCCCTTCTCAGCCTATCCAGGGCTTCCCTCGACCCTCTCAGGGTCCCCCCAGGCCCCCTCAGGGTCCCCCTAGGCCCCCTCAGGGTCCCCCTAGGCCCCCTCAGGGCATAATTCGGCCCCCTCCGGGCTTCTCAAAGCCAATGCAGCCTCCAGTCTTTCCCTGGGGGCCCAAAACGGCAGACCCTCCGCGGACAACCTCGTACGCACACGAGGCAGAGCCCACAACAGACGACTACAACACGCTATATTCCGCGATTAGGAATATAGATGTTAGGGAGATTACAGTTATAGCACGCAAACTGCGCGCGGCGAAGTCCCCTCAAGAGCGTCTCCTCGCTCTTGCCGAACATAACGATCTTCTGCTAGCGTTGTAAGTTAAGTTAACTTATTTAACTTAACTCCAATGTCTGAGGAAATTAACCTACCAAGATCCCACGGTCGTATCAAACCTAAGGGTTTATCGCTTGTATCATTTAATATTCGCGGCTTGCGAAATAACCTCCCAGAGCTTAAGCTCTTTCTTCGAAATCGTGAAGTCGATTTCCTCCTCCTACAGGAAACTAATCTCAAAGCTAAGGACACTAGAGGCCTTTCTATTAAAAACTTCTCTCTTCTTCGTAATGACAGACCCGACCGCCGAGGCGGCGGAACGGCCATCTATTACAAGAAGACACTCCATTGCTCGCCCATTTCTACTCCGCAGCTTACCAACATGGAAGCCACGGTATGCAGGCTAGCTATGACTGGACATCAGTCCATCCTCATAGCCTCCTGTTACATCCCTTCAGGAACCTATCCCCTCAAAAAAGATTTTGAGGCCATTCTATCCTTGGGCAATTCAGTCATTATGTTTGGAGATTTTAACTCCAAGCATACTGAATGGACATGCCGCACTACGTCCCCTAGTGGCAAGATACTGCTCGATATCACGCAGTCTCTTGATATCACTGTCCATAGTCCTCTCGGTGTTACTCACTTTCCCGATAACACCGATCACTCACCCGATGTGTTAGATTTTGCGTTACTCCAAGGAGTTTCTCTCAACCTCAGAGCAATCGAGACACTAGACGATCTAGGATCAGATCACCGACCGGTCTCCCTCATTCTTGGCCATCAGCCACCTCCCCCAACACACACAAAAACCTTCACTAACTGGAAGGGATTCAAGGAGTCCCTAGCTAAAGCTCTGGACTCACAGGATTCTACCATCTCCATACCGCCGGACTTAGACAGTCCCGAAAAAATCGACACCGCGGTCGATTCACTCTCCACCCTTATTAAATCCTCCCTTAAGGAGAACGAAAGGGTCGTCCCGGTTGCTAACAATAGTGGGCTTCCCCTGCATATTAGCAACCTATTAAAAGCCAAAAAAGCTGCTTTCCGGAGAGCAGCAAAATATCCCACCCCCGAATATAGGCGCGCGGCCAATCGTCTTCAACGAAAACTCCGCTTCCGCCTCTCTGAATTTCAAGATCTCGAAAAGAGTAAGCTCATGGAGAATATCTCTCCATCTCACACAGCGTACTATCAGATGGCTAGAGCCCTCCGCATAGACGCTGTCACCCACACTCCCCCTCTCTCCCGTCCCGACGGCACGGTTGCCTTCGAGGACGAGGAAAAGGCTGAGTGCTTTGCGGATAGCATTGCCGCTCAATGCTCCCCTAGTTCTCAACCTGTCGACCCCTCACACGTCCAGGCAGTGGAGGATGAGGTCCGCCGCCGGAACTCACCCCCTATGGCCTCCGAACCTATCTCTGTGTCCAATGATGAGATTTCATCCCTCATCAAAGGACTTAAGCCTAAAAAGGCCCCGGGCGCGGATGGCATCTCCAACCAAGCCCTTAAACACTTTCCCGAGCAGGTGTTAACCTTTTTATCTATTATCTTCAACGCCTGCTTCAACCTTAGTTATTTTCCCACTTCGTGGAAAGAAGCAACTGTGATTGGAATTCCCAAGCCAGGCAAGCCTCTCAACCTCCCCTCCAGCCATCGCCCCATTAGCCTCCTCAAGGCAATGGGCAAGCTCTTCGAAAGAGTCATCCAAACACGGATGAGGCGCTATCTGTTTCCCACAGACGGTGACCCTCTCATCATTCCCCACCAATTCGGTTTCCGAGCCAAACACTCATGTCCCCAACAAGTTCACCGCATTGTGGAATATATCCTCAGCGGTTTCTATCCTCGACGTCATAAAACCATCGCGGTCTTCTTCGATATAGCCAAAGCTTTCGATAGAGTCTGGCACACAGGCCTCATCTACAAGCTCTACAAAATAGGTCTCCCCGATCGTCTAGTTCGTCTCGTGGCCTCCTATTTGAAATAGTCATAGTCATAGTCATAGTCATTTATTCCTTAGAACAATATTACATTGTATTGGAAAATTAATTAAACAAAATCAGAAATTACGTTTACATGCAATTGACTTAAATAAAACAAAAATCGAATAAAATTTAAATATCATTTGACAATCATTCTATATACTTATATACATTCAATACTTTTCATGTCATAATTAAATATTTAAGGAAACATCGTACCTTTCGTTTTAGACACGAAGGCACGCTATCTTCACAGCGAACTATCAAGGCTGGTGTCCCTCAGGGCTCAGTACTTGCTCCTCTGCTGTACATCCTGTTCACCAACGACATTCCCATCCCATCGAAAGGTGTACAACTCTCCCTCTTCGCAGACGACACTGCCATCTACTGCAAAGGTGTCTCACTACCCTTCATACGGAACAAGATCCAAAAGTCAGTTGATGACCTAGGAGATTGGTTCAAAAAATGGCGCATCGATGTGAACCCGGAGAAGAGCTCCGCCGTTCACTTCGATTATAAACGACGCCGTCTTAAAAACACCCCTCCAATACGTATGCTAGGGACCCCTGTCCCCTGGCATACGACAGCCAAATATTTAGGTGTCACTCTAGACACAGGGCTCACTTTTAGGCCCCACGTCAAACGAGTCACCCGTCACGCACGGTTTTACCTGAGTAGGCTCAACAGTATGTTGGGCAGACACAGTAAAATGTCCCTTCGGAACAAGCGAACCCTTTATAAGGTCTGTATACGACCCGTCATGTCCTACGTGGGCCCCGTCTTTGCCCACGCAAACGCTAATATTTTAAATGAACTCCAAATAGTTCAGAACCTCTTCTGTCGTCGAGCTGCGAACGCACCTTGGTACGTCCGTAATGCCGACCTTCATCGGGACTTAGAGCTCCCAACAATTCAACAATTCCTTAAAAAACTCTCTGAGAACTTCTTCAAAGCCTCAGAGTCGCACCCAAACAATTTAATTCGTGAGGCGGCTTCCTATGCAGCCCCACCCCCCTCTCGCTATCGTGTCCGCAGGCCGAGAAACTCTCTCTCAGATCCGCCTAATAAACTGTCAAACGACTTGAACTGCCTCCTGGCGGCTCAGGCCAGTTCTAATTAAATTAATTATTATTATATTAACTAATATTATTTTGCCTTCGTAGGCACTCCCTCAGCGGCTCTTAGCCGCCTGCGCCCTCTTTTCCCAAAAGAGGGTCGCTCATAATAAGGCACAATAGAGCTTAATCAGCCGGCTGCCTGTCCCCAAAGGCGGTTTTTAGAGGGTATCACTTAGGGTCCCCGGTAGGACAGTGAGTCCCTCATAACCACGATAGACCGGCTATCGTGGTATGCGTTATGCATTTTCCGCCTCCCTACGTACAGGGTAGCCCTTTAATTGCTTCGGGCGCAAAAAAAAAAACGCCCTACGCGTAGCTTCATTTGCTCCGCGGCCGCGTCACGATAACATGCCCTGTTGATGTTACAATTATCTTTTTTACAAGAAAGGTAATTTATATGAATGGTAATATGTAGAAAGGTAATATACAATAAAGGTGATATGCAACAAAGGTAAATTAACTATAAGAGTACAATTTACATTTTAAAATCTATGCTAACTCTCGTTATTTATTCGATGCCTATATTGGGAGAGTTATTGCATAGTTACAACATCATTCTTTTTTATTATCGAATATAAGTTATACATGTTTAACAAAAATAAATACAATAATTAAGACTACGGCTGTTTTTCTGTGTTGTTGTATGCACCCTCACTAGTTGTCGAACCTCGCCGGTCGCGACCCCCGTGGCTCCGCCCACCGCCCCTGAGTTGCTCAACCAGCGCTGGTTGTACTAAGCAGGTATCTCGTCGTTTTGCGTCGTGCATAAATACTTATTGAAAGTCATTTTTTACTTTTACTAACTGTATCGGAAAAACATCCGGAAAAACCAGCAAGAAACCCACCGGGACTGCTTTTTTAAATAAATTTTATTTATAATATATTATTTATACAATTCGTATGAAGACATTAGAAACCGCACGGTAGCGATCACCTTATTACCAAGGGTTATTATTATTCAGGTACTCCTTATTAGTATAATAATCATTACTAAACAAGTTTTGCTTAATAATTTTTTACTTAACTTAAATAAAGAATTAAGCGTGCATATTTTCTGATATTTTGTTGTTTAAGCGTCTACATTGCCTCATGAAAGTATTACTGACTCTTTGTAGTCGAGTAACTGGTATAACTAACACGGGTTTGTTTCTAATATTTGCAAATTCTATATCACTATTAATGAAGCTATTTTTTGAGTACCTAAATATATATAGAGGCCATAGTTGAATATATTTATTTTCTCAATTTTATCTCTAAGGAATTCCCTCGAACATAGGTAAATTGCTCGTATGGCTCTCTTCTGTAAAACAAAAATAGTTTCAATGTCAGACACATTACCTCACATCAAAATTCGATAACATAACCTTGTGCTATTGAAATAACTAAAATAAACTAATCTAGATGTTTCAAAACATGTAAGGCCTCTAATCTTTTTTACAACATATGCTACAGCTACCTTCTATCTTTGCAATAAAGTGTAAAAATTAGTGGCTGTTACTGCTTTTTTAAGCTTTTAAAAACAGGCGATATACGCTTTAAATGCAAACGCTACAAGCTCAGGTTTTATCGTAGTAGGTCATCGCTGTAAGCATGTCCATTGGCTTTAAATTTGTAATGCTTATCTAGTGCAGTAATTAGCACTACGTTAAGCGGGCTGTGCGCAACGTCAATTTTCAGTTATTCTACATAACATTATCTGATCTTTTAATAGATTGTTTATAGACAATTTTATGATGTACTTAATGAACTTTATATCAATCGAAGATGGATTAGACGGACCATAGGCGATACGAAGCCAAATACGCTTAAGAATCTATATAGACTTTTCAATAACTTGGCCTATGATTTCTGTGGTTAAGGCGATACACCGACTAAAACCTTGCGAAAGTGCGTTTTTTGGAGACTATTATCTCATTAGTTATGAGGAATAAATTACATCTAAAAGCACATTATTAATGTTCGATATCCTATCATCACAATATGTTTTTGTGTTATGAATACATTTAAAATCAACTTTTAAAAAATGACTAAAATTACTAATTACATGCATCTGTTGCTAAAGTAAACGCTCTAATCATTTGAGGATTACACTAATGGAGAGATAATTTAAAAATGTATATTAGTCACTAAAACACACAAATATCCAAAATTTTGGGCGTATTTCTTACGCGATGTATTGTAGCGAGAGAGCGTGGATTGTATAGGACCGAACGCTCAAGGTCGTTCGCTAGGAGTAGCACCTTAAGTGAAAGTGCTTATTTGTATTTAAGCGCATATCGTCAGGCAAGCGTATAATAACTACGTTTAGTCAGGACAAAAAATATGGCAACCTATGATATCACAAATGTGTTGTTCCCCTACCCATGCTTTAAGAGCATAGAATACATTTAAAAAACTAATTTTTCTTTCTTATCAACCATCAAAAGTCCACAGCTGGGAAAAGAAAATAAGAATAAGCCTGTACGTTGAATGGGGGATTAGCCTTGATCGCCACTCTTTCCCGGTGGATTAGCGGCGGCAGTTACAGACGCCTCGCACTTTGCTCGCTGCTCTCTGACGCTGGTTTCGGTAATTTACGACTGTCGTAAATGCAGTCATTTTAAAGCCACTGACCAGACCTGTAATATATATTATAGTGACATTTTTCTGAAGTCACAGAGTAAACACATACGTGCCCGAAATGGACATATTCGTAGTGAGTTAAGAAAATATCAATTACTTTACAACTTCCATGAGAATTCCATGTAGCATAGCGGCTGTTGCGCTCTAAAGAAGATGTAAATGGTTCAGTTGAAAGAGATTTCTGTAGATGAAGTTATTAAATTTATGCTTTTCATAGTATTGTAAAATTAGAGATAAGAAGTTTTTGAACTTACAGTCCATCTGATGGTAAGTTGTTACTGCAGCCCCTGAACGCTTGCAAGTACCTTTAAATAAAGAAGGCTACAGATGCGTTGTCACCACTGAGCACCAATATGCAATGCTTCTCAGCCTGTAACAATATTGACTCTCTATACACTTCAGACCTGGACACAGTAGGAGACTCACTAATATTTGGCCATAGAAATAAGTAACAGGGTAACACCACCCTTACAGATTCCTGGGCAGAAAGAAAGTCTTACCACCTAGTATGTAGGTATAGTATATTATTCTTAGGCTACACACATCGCAATCGAATTGTCGCAATAAAACTGCCTTCCTTCGGCCTACGGCGAACGTGCCTGACAACATTGCGCGTGGTAAAGTTTCTCGCGCGTTTTATCGCGTTCGCGATAAACACATGCTAAACACAGAATGGACGTTGCGATCGATCTATATTATATGGCAGAGAATAATTACTTTTACTTGGTTTTTGGAAACAGGGGACAGCTTTAGATGCTTGAATTATTTATGTAAAATATCTCATAAAATTATTCATCGTCGCATTACTTGAAAAAAATGTCATTGTCGAAAATACGTCACAAACTTCAATTTACTTTAACACACACTACGCACGATGTCTGTGGGCAGACTGAAGTGTGGCCGCACAAACGAATTCCATCGCGATAGAACGCTTTGATGTGCGAGAGTTTATCGACAGCGAAGCGATGTGGTTGTACATAGCGATAACGCGAATATTCGCGTTATCGCGATATGTGGGGCCGCAGCATTAATTATTGCTTTTGTCATAGCCAAACTTTTATTATAGCGATCAACTCTGCAAGTACCAGGGCACCAGCAAACTGGGTTAGTGGTGATGAATACACTAGCATGCCCAGTGGAGATAGCGGTACGTGGCGAGGGCATTGCACCGGTGGAGTCGCACGGTACAGCTCTTACGTCCCCCTTGCCTCATCGTATCCTCGGACTCTCAGCCAGCTGTCCCGTCCACTGTGCGGGACGTATTATGAAGCAGCATGTTATTAAAGCTAATCTGAATACTGTGTCTGAGATGGTATGTATTTTAAAATAATTGTTTTGGTGCAATACCATCATAAGTGTCGTGGTAGCTCAGGCGCAGAGCGCTTGTCGTAAAGTTCACAGTACGCGGTAAATTTAATAGGCGGGTAACCCAGGTTCGATCACTGCTACTTACTACCAATAAAATTGTTTACAAATTGCTGATTTACCGCGTTCTCGTTGTAAATGAGAAAACAAACTGTCAGTCGTAGGATTGTACGTCAGAAGTGAAAATTTCTTAACTTCACAAACTCGTTAAAATTGTTTTTGCGTTGTTAAGAAATATTTTTAGGAAGTGTTTTTTATTAGACATCATTTTATAATCTTATTAATATAGTAATTAAATTTTCAGGACAACAACACATTTTAGTAAGACATGCAGAAAGTTGATGGATGCAGATGATTCAGAACCGTGCAGTGGACTTCTGAAGGGCTGTAACGATGAATGATGACGATGATATGAATCTGAGCATGACGGTCACACGAGTTCAAGTCATTTTCCCCCACCCTAAAAGTGCCCAACGTGCCCAAAAGAAGTCTTACCTTCAAATATATTTTGATGACATGTGATGTCTACTAGAGCAGTGCAGTGGACCAATTATTCAATTCAACATCATCATCATCATTACAGCCCTTCACAAGTCCACTGCTGAACATAGGCCTCCCCCAAGCAACGCCACAAAGCACGAACCTGAGCCACCTGCAAACATCGAATTCCTGCATGTGTTACCAGGTCGTCACTCCATCTAGTGGAGGGTCGCCCTACACTACGCCTACCGGTACGAGGCTGCCACTCGAGAACCTTTCTTCCCCATCGGTTATCGGTTCTTCGAGCTATATGGCCGGCCCATTGCCACTTCAGCTTACTAATCCGTTGGGCTATGTCGGTCACTCTGGTTTTACTACGGATATCCTCATTTTTGAGTCTATCACGCAGAGAAACTCCAAGAAACTAAATACTAATTATTCAATTATCTTCTTAAAAATGAGAGAGGGTCAGTGACACCCACGCTGGCGACTAGTAACTCTTTCCTACAAAATCAATAATTAAATACACATCGATTCAAAAAGTGACGAGTGTTAAAAGAATATTATTAGTTATTATTGGAAAATTAAGCATCCAGGAATAAATTTCTGACTGACTGAACTGAGAAAATTGCAAATAATTGCAGCGATGCGGGCAGGGAACGAACACGTATAGCTCGCGTTCTTTGTAACTTATGGCAAGCTCTTGGTTATTGAGCTACCAGCTATCACAGCTCTATTTATATATATATATATATATATATATATATATATATATATATATATATATATATATATATATATATATATATATATATATATATATATATATATATATATATATAAACAATAGTAATTAACAAGTTAAATCATAATATGTAGTCGTTATTGATAAAAACAGTTTCCCTGGTTAATTATTATCATCCTTTTATACAAGACTTTCTTAATATGTTAATATATTTTCAGTTTATGCCGGTAATTATAGGCCAAAATTCAGATGATCAAATAAGATTGTACTTTATGGATCCAAACCCATTAAGCAAGTCTCTAACGGGAAAACCGAAATTAAAGTAAGTATATTCATATGCTTTTACTAAATAAACTATCTTTTACCCTAGACGTTGTCCGCTTGGAACTCTTGCAGATCTATAAAATAATAATATTTGGGCAAGTCGTTAATTCACAAAAAAACCACTTTAAACTCAGTTATTTTTGATATAATCTCGAAACTTATCTATTAATTTCACGTAAAAAGGGTCGCCTATATCTTTAACTTTATCGCTATAGCCTATATCTCTCTACCTTTATATCTTTCTTGCCTTGTTAAAGCTTCAAAACACGAGATTTGCTGTAAAATGGCGTTGAAGTAAAAAAAAGTTAAAAATAGATTTTTCAACCATAGTGTGAGAGATAGATATAAGTGTATGACCATTTATAGTGTAAAATTACATACCTACCGGAAAAGTTTTGTATGAAACTTTTTTATCTATTGTAAAAAATCATTGGTCTATTCAACTTACCTAACGAAAGGATGCTATAGGAAAAATTTTAAGTGTAAATTTTCTACTTAAAAATGTTAGATTTTGCCAATTTATTTTATATATATTTGTCTATCGCCAGACCTGTCTATCCTTCGGCTACACGTAGAAAGCAACGACAATTCCTGTGTTGCGCGATACCTCTCTAGGTCCCATAGCGGTAATAACGACACAGATGGAATCATCGCTTTGCTTACAATAACTCGAGTCCCCCGATACTGACGCAATGCATTTGTTGATGCGCAAATTCAAATCTGTAAATAGAAGTGACATATCGATGCGACAGAATTCAGCGAGTCCGGCATATATCGTCTCAGCTGTCCAATTTGCATAGCGTCGAAAAGTTCGCAATCACGTTTTCCTCATCAGCCTGCGGGGAGCATAATTCTTCCTTCCATCTGCCGTCTTCCTGTATCTACCCCCGTGAAAACCTGTTTTTATAGGAACTCGGCCGGCACTGTTCGTGATACATAAATTTTTGCAATTGGTCATCCCTTAAAAACAAGTTTAGCTCTTTATCCAGAGGAGAGTAAGTTAAAGAAAACTTAACCTTCAAATGGCTGCAACCTTCGTACTATAACGTGTCTCATCCGCAGAGGTCGTAATCCCCGGTGATTTAACGCCCATCAAGCTGAATGGCTTGGTTGCGTTTAACCAGTTATGCGGGGAGATCTGTTTATAACTTTGCCTTTGCTTATGATCTAATAAAACTGGCTACTTCGCCTACGCGGAACCCAGATGTAGAAGATCGTGCACGTTTCCTGATGGACCTTCTGCTGATCTCTCATCCAAACGGATATCAGCTCTCCGTCGATGTCCCTCTTGGATCTTTGGATTATTGTCTGATTCTGAGTACGGTTCCGTGATACATTCGGCAGGCTACCACCGTGTTTGGCACTATAAGGCGGCTGATCTGGGCAGGTTGCGGTTTTTTTATGCATCTTAGCCTTGGGTTCCAGTTTGCTTCTTGCCGGATGATCCTAACATTTTTGTTGATTCTATCGCTGATGCGGTACTTCAGGGAATGGAACTTTATATTCCATCATCTGTAGTGCCTATCGGAGGCAGATCCCTGCCATGGTTTGGTCACTCCTGTAAAATTTCATCACGCTATAAGCAGGTGTGTTATCGGGCCTGGGCTGGGCAGTTTCAGGGTATTCCCCTTGTTGCCTCAGCCAGTATTAAAATTCTAGAATTTCATACCGCATTTCTAACGCCGAGGCGTTGACATATCGAATGACGAGCTGTTTCGTGGTCACTTGGAAGAGAAGGCTAAATTGGCCTCTAAAAATCGTGACGTGTTCGGCAGAGCGGGACATTATTTCATGCCGGCATACCGCTTGCAACTTTACAAGGCGCAGGTTCGGCCTCACACGGAATACTTTTCTTATCTCTGGGCCGGAACTCCCCAGTGCCAGCTCCTTCCACTTGCCACTTCCGCATCAAGCGCAAAGCGGCTCAAATCTTCGACGACTGAGTTCCCTCGGATCGATTCGATTCACCGGCGTAGCGTGATGTGTCATCCCTTTGCATTTTCTATTGCATTTACCACGGGGTTGGCTCTGAGAAATTGTTCGGAACAACTCCAGCTGCCAAATTTCACCAACGCATATCGCCAATTTATGTATTATACAAAACTAATTTACCATCGACATCATCTGGATGCTTGGCGATCCAATACTGAGCGATTTATTAGGAATTTTCCTCCTCGCACGACTACTTTCTGGAATCGTTAACCACCGGCAATTTTTCCGGCCTGTTACGACTTAGGGACCTTCAACAAACAAGCTTACAACTTTTTAAAAGGCCAGCATTGCATCTGTTATTCCTCTGGTGTTGCCTTTGTTAATAGGCGTCGGGCGATACTTACCATCAGGTAAGCCGTATGCTCGTTTGCTCCTTCCTCTTCAATAAAAAAATCATAAAGTTATATAAGCTTCGAAAAAAATGGAAATATATTGGACTTGCGCCAACTGAAATATTCCGTCAACTGTTGCGTCACACAGATTGTAAAGTACCTGTTTGTCAAACTTCGTCTCAATATTTGTTGCGACAAAAAGCTAATTTATCGATTATGGGGCCTGCTATTGCGTATATTGTTGATATCAATACAATGGGTTTTGACATTTGCTCCATGCTTCTTGTGCAAGTGACACCATCGCCATGGTCTAAAGCAACCAGAATAAGTTGTTTATTTTTTTTTTACAATCACCCTATTTACTGATGGATGAAACTTTGATGTTAAATCCAATCGCACTTGCCGAGTCCAAATCACTACGGTTCGAAGGTGAAAACAAGCACTACCAGACCAATGGTTCACCAGGTTACCTGTCTGGGGTGGTTAGTATGCATAAAGTTCTTAAAAACGCTGGTTGATGGGGATGATTGATATTGATCAATGATCACTATGTAGTGGTATGTAAGATAATCTATTACCTCATATCATTCCACGGATGTTATACGAGCCAACAGAAGTAAATAGAGGTTGGAGCTATAGTTAAAAATCTGGTGTTGGCAACCCAATCTATGAGAGATGCTCTTGTTCCGCTGTGGGCTTTGATAGACTGTGATGATGATGAATGATCGTAATAACAAACTATTAGAGTATACCACATAGCCCACAAAGTAGTAGATTATGTGTATTTTATATACCATAATTCGCAAGTTTGCAATCTGTTTCGAATCCGACTCTTTGTAGTCTATTTGGATCATATATTTGGTGCAACATGACTGTACCTATATCCAATTTTACTATGTTTAATAATTCATAAATAACTTTACTTATAATTAAATACTGTGAAGAGTGGTGTACGTTGGTGATACCGGACCGAACAAGAACGTGTCGATTACTGTGGAGACGGAAAAGAGGCTAAGCGACATATATTACGTGTCGGACGCTCCTATCGACCATATTGGAGAATCTGCCTACATGTGTCTGCAACCGGGGAAGTAAGTGCGAGTATTAAAAGATTATATAGGTTCTTTGAAGTAATTAGTAAGTTTTTTTTAGTAAGGTTAGTTATTCTTAGTTACTTTTTAGTATAGTATAGCAAAATTCATTCTGAGCCCAGCTTGTAATGCAGTGAAACTCAGTTTTGATAGATTTTTTCCTGCTCTATAAACTTAGTAAGTATTCAACTTGACTAATTCTTGGAAATTCACGGTATACATACCGTGAATTAGTAGTACCCTAATGTGAAAATTGTGGTTAAACCCAGTGTGAGCAGGGATGCGTGTGTACTGTACTGATATTGCTGTACTGTGTACTGTATATATTAGTCGGGCGTTTGCAGAATAACAGCGTTTTACATCTTTATTTTCCTATATCGGAAATAACTTTAACTTGGCAATATTGGTTGACTTTAGAATAAGTTCCAACGCAATAAATTCTGTAAAATTTTTTAATTCTATAAGTAATATTCGTGTAAATATAAGATATAATTTTGTTTTATGTTTTTCCGAACAGCTATGAAGGTTTAAAAGACCAGTTTTACAGCGACCAGTATAATTATTGTGTTCGCTGCTATAGCTATAATTTACCGCTAAGGCAAACACTTTCAATGAGTTTCAGCTCAAAGGTTAGTTTAGTATAGTTGAGTTTAATTTAGATGCTTAGAATTGTTTAGCTGAGTTGTAAATATATCTCACTTCCACTGGTCTTAGTATGTAATTTTTTTTGTATAATTTTTAATTAAAAATAAAGTACCTAGCGAGCTCTTGTTGAAGCCAAAAAAATTAAAAACAATGTTATTTCAAATAATAAAACTTTTCGTTCGCAATATTTTTTGTGCGAACAAATTAACTTGCAAATCGAAATTTTTTACAGCTTAAGATTTCGAAAGCTCTGATTTCAGTCACGACTATTGTTAATAAAAAAAACTTACTTTCAATGCTTCGGTTCATTGCGAAACAGGGAAAACTGCCTATAACCAGTTAAAGTTAATACTGTTAATAAAAGTGTATGCTGATTTGCTTATAAGAGTCTAAACGATAAGTGACATATCAAATTTGTTTATTTAGACACTAAAATATATTCATTATATAGGTAACCATAGTAGGAATAAACAAAATCATGTCAGATAATATAAAAAGGATTGTTATCTTAGGTTGAGATGTAGGTGTCACTCTGCGATGTAAATTTACTTGCTTATATACTTGATTATCTACTTTTCGATTTACTTGACTACTTATTTGTAAATTTACTTGACTATTTTTATGCCTGTTTACTTAACAATATACTTGATTATTTACTCGACTAATTTCTTGCTTATTAATTGATATTTATATCACCATTTACTTGACTATAGTATACATGATTTGTTACTTGCCTATTTATCTTATTTATTTTGCGTGCCTATTAATTAAACTTTTTCCTTTATTATTAACTTGCCTATTTGAATAATGATTTGCCTATTTACTTAACTATCTACTTATGTTTTTTTAAATAATTTTCTAGACTATATATTTGATTATTTACTTAAACATATACTTGACTATTTACTCGACATGTAACTTAACTATGTATTTATTTATGCGACTATATACTTGATTATTCACATGACAATTTTATGGCTTATTTATGTACCCCACTATTTTTTTGACTTTATGCTTGATTATTTACTTGTCCATTTATTTCAGTATATTCTTAAATATTAACTTGAGAATTTCAAAGGTTATATTCAGTTTGAGATTTCTTAACATACACAGGTATAAATTTCCTTCCTAAACATTAAAAAAATATAAATACCGTCCACTATTAAGTATTTCTCAAGCTTATAGAATATTTTCTTCCGAATAAATTCAACACATTTGTCATGGTAGATGTTGTGAGGAATTCTCAAGCGCTATTCAGTGCTCTGCCTATTTTAAGCACTACGATTACTCATGTTCTAAGATAACTGAAACTGGGTATCGCATTATGGTATTACAGCGTTGTATTTCCTGTAAGACGTCTCAACTATTCCGGCCTGGGTCACCACTTACAAAGAGTGCCAAACTACTCTTGATAACACGAACGAGTTACAGGCATTTTCGTGCTAATTATTGCTCCCCAAGAATACTCGAATAACCAAAAACGTATTTTTTATATAAAAGACTTCAAGTAGTTGAAAATTCTGAGCAAAGTCGTCTTTAAATAAAAATATAATAAATATGGAAACAGACATTAATGGAAAAGATCAGTGGCGTCAATCAAATTACGTCAAAATTAGGGAAGTTCCATTTAAACCTGGGGAGAATTTGTTTGACATTGTAATTAAACTAGGATCTGGAATCGCTTATCATGTATCAAATATATCAATTACGTAACTCGTGTTCAGATGCGAGATTCCGGGCGTAACGAGAATTAGCCTATTATTCTTTCTTTAGTCAACAAGTACATGATAGAAGACTTCATCTCGCAATTTCTCGCCAGAGTTAATTTGTTTCAACGGAAGATATTGACCTAAAAGAGAACACCCATATTTACATAATCAATCACAAATCGAAAACTGTAGCAAAAGAAGAAAACTACCAATACGTTCAAGCTCGGGAATATACTTGTGCGGAAATTTTTTGTATACACGTATATTTCATCATATCCTATTGAATTTTAGGTTACATTTTAGTAACAGAATGTTTTGGCCCCATTTTTACCTTACTAAATGCTCTCTGAGAATAGATTTACTACTCGTACTTCAGATTACCTTAGATTTACTGCACTTGAAATGTTCGAAGTCTTACCACGAATTACTGTGTCTACTACGGAGGCATACATCAATAGTGTAGTGGTCTTGCTCTTCAAGAAAGGCTAAAATACTCTCTTGAAGTAAGTACTACAGACCAATTTCGCTTCTGAGACGCGTCTACGAGCTGTTTTCGACAGTCATTACGAATCGTCTCGCACGCAGACTCAACAACTTCCAGCCTCCCGAGTCTCGAGCCAATTTTCGAAATGGCTTTAGCATCATAGACCACATACATACCCTTCAGCAAATGATAAAGAAGACCGACGAGTACAATCTGCCACTTTATCTTGCGTATGTGAGCTATGAGAAAGCTTTTGATTCCGTCGAAATTTGGACAGTGCTACAATCCCTTCAGCCGTACCGAGTTGACTGCCGGTATATCTAAGTGCTGAAGTATTTGTACAGTAGGACAACGATGGATATCCAAGTACAGAGCAAGAGTCTCGCACGCAGACTCAACAACTTCCAGCCTCCCGAGTCTCGAGCCAATTTTCGAAATGGCTTTAGCATCATAGACCACATACATACCCTTCAGCAAATGATAAAGAAGACCGACGAGTACAATCTGCCACTTTATCTTGCGTATGTGAGCTATGAGAAAGCTTTTGATTCCGTCGAAATTTGGACAGTGCTACAATCCCTTCAGCCGTACCGAGTTGACTGCCGGTATATCTAAGTGCTGAAGTATTTGTACAGTAGGACAACGATGGATATCCAAGTACAGAGCAAGAGTACGAAACCGATCCAACAGCAGAGAGTTTGTAGATGTAAGACAGGGTAACATAATATCCCCAAAACTCTTCACTGCTGGATTGAACTTTTTCAAGCTACTGGACTGGAAAAAATACGGTATTAACGTCAATAGGGAGCACATCGCTCATCTTCGATTTGGCGATGATACAGTCCTTAAGGCAGAATCGCTGGAGGACCTAAGCACTATGCTCAATGACCTTAATACGGGTATGTCGCCCAACGGATTAGTCTTAAGATGAACATGGACACAACGGAGGTTATGTGTAACGTTCACGTCACACTTATGCCAATTGTTGTTGGTAGCACTAAGCTCGAAGTTGTTGATGTTACCTGGTACAAATAGTCTGACAAGGAAGTCCAACTTCAACCGACAAGTCAATCGACGGATTCAACTCGGCTGGACAGCATTTGGAATATTACGACACATCTTCTCATCAGACATACGTCAAGGCAAGATTGTACACAGTGTGTGTTGCTAGTGATGACCTATGTATCTGAGACGTGATCATTCACTGCTGGCCGTATGAAGCTCAAGGTTGCTCAGCGAGCTATGGAGAGAGCTATGCTCGGAGTTTCTTTGCATGAAAGATTTAAAAACGAGAATGTCCGCAGTAGAACCAGAGCAGCCGACATAGTTCAACGGATTAGTAAACTGAAGTTTCATTGGGCTGGCCAAACAGCTCGAATAACCGACAACTGATGGGGAAGAAAGGTTCTCGAGTGGCAGCCGCGGACCGGCAGGCGAAGTGTAGGGCGTTCCCGTACTATTTGAAGTTACGACCTGGTAAGACATGCAGGAAGTCCATGGATGCAGGTGGCTCCATGGACTTCCTGCATGTCTTACTTCCTGGCCGTGCTTTGTGGCAGCAGCAGTGGTTGTTTTAAATGATAACTGAGTACT
The DNA here is from genome assembly GCA_036936625.1 of Parnassius smintheus behrii. Taxonomy (NCBI): domain Eukaryota; kingdom Metazoa; phylum Arthropoda; class Insecta; order Lepidoptera; family Papilionidae; genus Parnassius; species Parnassius smintheus. Next base: position 21,451,129 of record JAUPFT010000016.1, on the reverse strand, counting down.
CGCTGTTGCTTCTTGATTCGTTCGCGTGCCGGCCAGCTAGCCTAGTTAGCTAGCAATTGGTTGGTGCACTTTGGCAGTATTTGACTTCATTTCACCTCCTCTCTTACGCACCCTTGCGGTTTCGCTTTGCACGTAATATTACGGGCGCAGTTCGGAGTTATTTTTTTTTTTGCAGTTGAATAAATCGTAGCTCTTATCGCCGCCCCCTTTCGTATGCCGCCCGCGGCCATGCTACCCCACTGCTAATACCCGCCTGATTAAATTGTAGTTTGCAAGCATTTTGTATTCCAATTATCTTTATGCCGGGAGGCACTTTACACTGCAATTGTAAGTAAACACGGACAGTTCTATATTAATTTATTTTCTAAGAACCACTTACACCATTGCCATCTAAAGTTTTTTGGGGTTTATTTTCTTGTATTGGGTCGCCTTTGTTTTCTCAGTGCGGTAAACATTACTTATATCTACGAAATTTGTCTATTGTCTTGTTTTAGTTTTAACTTAAAAAAAATGTTTTATATAAAGTAAAAGTCTGCGTCAAACTACTAAAAATAATAAATAATGTATCACATTCTGAAATCTATGTCGTCTAAGAATTTAAGTAAAGAAAGCTCCTACTTCAAAATATGCCTGTTCCGAATTGAGCTAACACGTACATTCTGCAATCGTTCTTCATTTATGGCGGTTATGAATTTGCTAATGAAAAGTTAAATATTAGTAAATTTATGTTAATATATATATATATATTATATATATATATATTATGTACACATATTAAGACGACACATCGAAAACGCTATCGCTGTACTGATCCGAGTGAATACATAATTTCTATAAAAACTTGGAGAAACGCCGTCATAAGGTCTAAAATTGCGTAGCACCCGCGACGATTAAAAGCGCTTAGAAATTGTCAGAATCTTAAAATATTCTTTTAAAAATTATATATTTAAGTTATCAAAATAATGAGCAAGTAAATTATGAATATTGATGTTATGAATATATTTGAGTGATTTCCAAGCATATAGATCAAATGATTTCGTTGTAATTTTAACTATAGTGATTTTTAGAGGTGTTTTCGCAAATAATTATGAACGAGTCAAAATTATACAATCGTGTTTTTGAGCAATCAAATTCAAGATAAAGACATGAATTTACCTATATCAAAATCCCACTTTCGTTAGTGGTGTCATAGTAGTATATACTATTCGATGAAAGGAGGCGCATTTTTTCACGGTGTCGCCTTAATATTTAATGTTAATATAATATAGCAATACGTAGGTTATATATTTTGCGAATTTAAATAAAGTAGTAGCATATGGTGGCTTTCTTATTGCTTCTACTTATAAGCTTAGCTATTCAATTTCAGTGTATCGCCGCGTTAAATTTTGTTTTAAAAATTGTTCTTATTTTATGTCATTTACAGCTACGTTGGTATAGAAAAAAAAATTCGCTACTTGTGTTACTCTCAAGATATATGCACAATATTAATGCTTAAAATATTATGTGTATATATTTTTTATTATTACCCTATTTTTACATTTTACTGAAGTAAGCAACAAATTCTTTAGGTGGTACTTTAAACTCAATCTTTTGTCTAAAACTTTTATTATTTTACTTATGTTGAATATTTTAAATAATCATGATAGCTTATACCTACCCCAACACGTATACTACACGTAAGTCAGAAGGCTTAGATCGAAAACGCAAGAGTTTTATTGTAATATCGCACTGAACAACTATGATCCTGAGACAAGTTTACAGTGTAGAACCAGGCGGCAGCTTTGCTGTTGCACATATGGGCCGGCTCAATCCGGGGTTTCAAACCACGACCTCACAGAATACCGGCGTGAAGAGGAAGCTCTGCTTCCGCGTTTCGTCTGGTGAGTGCAGATGGCCAGAGGCCCAAATACCCCCCCCCCCTCCCCATCAACATGGTAGCGGAATTAAATATCAAACTACCTCAGGAGCGTGCCAGCACCCCTGGATAATCCCTCGCTGAGCATCCACGGCCAAGTTACTCCACTCCTGAGCGTGGGTGCTCACGCTGCCCCGCGTATTCTGGAGGGAGGGGAGGGGTTGCAAAATTCCGCTCAAGACTACAACAGCTCAGGGAAACGGAGCAACAAGACCAAGGCGACCCCTGCCACGCTATCCGTGAATTTCTGCAATATCAGGGGACTTCACTCTAACCTAAACGCCATCCACTATCATCTCAAGAGGGCGAAGCTGGCTCTGCTCTTTCTGACCGATACGCAGGTTGATGTCGCGTATCTCTCCTACCCGGGGTACAAACTGGAACACTCCTTTGTGCCTCGGGCTGGAGTTTGCGTTTAAGAGAGGACATCCGTTGTCGACGCCCCGGCAGTCTTGAAGGTTCCGACCTGTCCATCCTTTGGCTACGCGTAGACAGTGACGACCAACCGCGCCTCTACGGGTGCCTCTATAGGTCCCATAGCGATAATGCCGAAACAGACCGACTCCTCAACCACGTCCAAATGGCTACAGATTCGTTGCTACAGCAGATCCCCTCTGCAGAAATCGTGATCCACGGCGATTTTAACGCCCATCACGCCGAATGGCTTGGTTCACGTTTAACTAATCACTCGGGGAAATCTGTTCTTGATTTTGCCTTGGCATATGGTCTGACACAACTGGTTACTTCACCTACGCGGATTCCAGATGTGGAGGATCATGCACCTTTCCTGTTGGACCTTCTGCTGACCTCTCATCTGGACGGATATCAGATTTCCGTCGACACCCCTTTAGGCTCCTCGGACCATTGTTTTGTCCGGAGTGTAGTGCCTGAGTGGCGAATCTAAATCAAATGGCTTTAATCGCAGTTGCATTCTGCAGTCTACCGCCATGTTTGGCACTACAGGTCAGCTGATTGGGATAGGATGTGGTCTTTCTTTGCATCCTACCCTTGGGGGCGGGTTTGCTTCTCGCCGGGCGATCCTAACGTTGTTGTGGATTCTGTCGCTGATGTGGTACTTCAGGGTATCGAACTTTTTATTCCTTCCTCTGTGGTGCCCATCGGAGGGAATTCTCAGCCGTGGCTTGGTCGCTCCTCTAAAATAGCATCATGCTATAAGCAAGAGTGCTACCAAGCCTGGGCTGACGCATCAACGTCCCGGGATGTAAACACCAGCGCTCTTAAAAAGAAGTATAATTCCGCTTCCAGGTCCTTCAAAAGAGTCATTGCCAAGGCAAAGTCAGAGCACATAGGCAGAATTGGCAAGAAACTAGTTCACCTTTCTTCTGGAACGCGTGCATTCTGATCTCTCCCCAAGGCTGTCCGAGAGGATTTCTGTCAGCCATCTCTTCCATCTCTGCACAGGGAGGACGACTCACTGGCCCATACCGCAAAGGAGAAAGCCGATCTGCTAGGCTCTTTCTTTGCTTCCAACTCGACTCTCGATGACGGGGGGAATACGCCGCCGATCATCCCGCGGTGTGAGTGCTCCATACCGGAAGTGCAGTTCACACAGCGCTCGGTTCACAAAGCACTCTTCTCCCTGGGCATCCACAAGTCGAGTGGGCCTGACGGGATCCACCCAATTGTGCTGAGGACGTGTGCTCCAGAGTTGGCACCGGTTTTAAAGCGTCTTTTCCGGTATTCTTACTCCCTAGGCCTAGTCCCAAAATCATGGAAGATGGCTTTCATCCACGCGATCCCTAAAAAAGGCGACCGCTCAGACCCGTCCAACTACAGGCCTATCGCCATCACTTCCTTGTTCTCCAAAACAATGGATTCCATTGTAAATTGGGTCATGAGCTGATTAGTGATCATATCAATCAATACGGTTTTCGCCGTGGTTGATCAGCTGGTGATCTTCTGGGCTACCTTGGGGGAAGCATTGGCCGTTAGTTTGGACATTGCGAAGGCCTTCGATCGGGTTATGCACGAAGCGCTTCTTTGGAAGCTCCCTTCCTATGGACTTCCCGAGAAATTGTGCAATTGGATCACCAGCTTTCGTGCAGATTGGAGCATCAAAGTCGTTGTAGACGGTGCAAGCTCCGATTACAAGCCTCTTAATGCTGGCTTCTGCATATTGTGACGGCCCAATATTATTATTAATAATTAAATTCAATATAAAGGGGCGTCAAAAATAGTCTTAAAAGATATATATTAAGCATTTAAGTCAAATTAATAAACATAAAGTTAATATATTTCAGACATTATCCCAATAACATAGTAAATTAAAGGCAAAATTATTGTTTTTTCGTAATAAATAAATTTATTCAAAAACTTGAAAAAATATTTAAAATAAGATAAATAATAGAAATACAAGTCAAAAAATATTATAAAATTAAGTTAAATAACGTTTATAAGATAATTAGAAAATTTGTTAAAAATTGTTTAAGTCATGGGAGGTGTTCGTGTATAAAAGAAAATTTTTCTAAGTTGTGGAAGGAGTTTACGTATAGATGAAATTTCCTAAGTTGTTGTAGGAGTTCATGTATTAAAGAAAATTTTCCTAAGTTGTTGAAGGAGTTCATGTATTAAAGAAAATTTTCCTAAGTTATTGAAGGTGTTCATGTATAGATGTCTTGTATGGATGAGCTGCCGGAGATACATTCCTGCAGTTCTACATATATATGGGGTGGTCGGGAGCCTGACTGCCTGAAGTACTGTAGCACAATGACTAGTCCTATATTAGGGACTTATGATATTAAACTCAATGATACAAAAGCAATACTATAGTAGGTCTCCATGATGAATTTGCAATACAATAGTAGGGTCGTGGGTTCGAACCCTATATATGAATGACTTATGAAAGTAAGGTCTATGATTCAAAAGCAATACTATAGAAGGTCTCTGTGATTAATATGCATTACAATAGTAGGGTCGTGGGTTCGAACCCTATATATGAATGACTTATGAAAGTAAGGTCTATGATTCAAAAGCAATACTATAGAAGGTCTCTGTGATTAATATGCATTACAATAGTAGGGTCGTGGGTTCGAATCCTATATATGAATGATTTATGAAAGTAAGGTCTGTGATTCAAAAGCAATACTATAGAAGGTCTCTATGATTAATATGCATTACAATAGTAGGGTCATGGGTTCGAATCCTATATATACATGACTTATGAAAGTAAGGTCTATGATACAAAAGCAATTTTATACGAGGTCTCCTTGATGCATAAGCATTGTATGGGGTGGTCGGGTGACTGACTGCTCCTAGTACTGTAGCAAAATGACTAGTCCTTATTAGGGACTTGAAAAGGAATATTATGGTGGCGTGTGTGCTGCTTCACGAGCAATTGGTCCGAGGTAAACTTGGACTCGCTAACCGATGTGTCCTAGACATATCATCTTAGTGCCGGTGGTAAGCGGGTTTGTTGTAGCAATACGGCTTTCCCGTGGACATCGCACACCCATACCGTTTGTGGGCGGCGTAGTAGCGCATAGCGAAGCGTCGTCTATATTTCGGATTGGGATGATGAGTGTGTTTGGTAGCACTTTTAAGTGTAACGGGCATACTCAACTTCATGTCTTAGTGCATTAGCGCTATGATACGTGGAGTTTTGTCCACTGGCGTCTTAGTAGCGTGCTACTATGATACGTTGGTGCAGTATTATATAACAACAATCTTAGTGCCGGTGGTAAGCGGGTTTGTTGTAGCAATACGGCTTTCCCGTGGATATCGCACACCCATACCGTTTGTGGGCGGCGTCGTAGCGCATAGCGATGCGTCGTCTATCTTTCGGATGGGGATGATGAGTGTGTTTGGTAGCACTTTTAAGTGTAACAGGCATACTCAGCTTCATGTCTTAGTGCATTAGCGCTATGATACGTGGAGTTTTGTTCATTGGCGTCTTAGTAGCGTGCTACTATGATACGTTGGTGGTGATATTTTTTATATAACAACAATACTAACTTTGTTGCCAAAGTCGATAGGAGTCATGTGGGTGTGTTGTGAGGGTGCGCCGCCCGTATGATAGTTGCATTGATGCTTATTGCTACTTGCGGTATTGCGTCTTGTGATGGATCTGCGGGTGTGCTGCGCCTGATTCGACGCATTCCTGTTGTTCTGGTCGATGGAGGTATACAATTATCATCTTAGTGTCGGTGGTAAGCGGGTTTGTTGTTGCAATACGGCTTTCCCGTGGACATCGCACACCCATACCGTTTGTGGGTGACGTCGTTGCGCATAGCGATGTGTCGTCTATCTTTCGGATGGGGATGATGAGTGTGTTTGGTAGCACTTTTAAGTGTAACAGGCATACTCAGCTTCATGTCTTAGTGCATTAGCGCTATGATACGTGGAGTTTTGTTCATTGGCGTCTTAGTAGCGTGCTACTATGATACGTTGGTGACATTTTTTATATAACAACAATACTAACTTTGTTGCCAAAGTCGATAGGAGTCATGTGGGTGTGTTGTGAGGGTGCGCCGCCCGTATGATAGTTGCATTGATGCTTACTGCTACTTGCGGTATTGCGTCTTGTGATGGATCTGCGGGTGTGCTGCGCCTGATTAGACGCATTCCTGTTGTTCTGGTCGATGGAGGTATACAATTAACATCATAGTGTCGGTGGTAAGCGGGTTTGTTGTAGCAATACGGCTTTCCCGTGGACATCGCACACCCATACCGTTTGTGGGCGGCGTCGTAGCGTATAGCGATGTGTCGTCTATCTTTCGGATGGGGGTGATGAGTGTGTTTGGTAGCACTTTTAAGTGTAACAGGCATACTCAGCTTCATGTCTTAGTGCATTACCGCTATGATACGTGGAGTTTTGTTCATTGGCGTCTTAGTAGCGTGCTACTATGATACGTTGGTGATATTTTTTATATAACAACATGTTGGGTGTGTTGTGAGGGGGCGCCATCCGTATGATAGTTGCATTGATGCTTACTGCTACTGGCGGTATTGCGTCTTGTGATGGATTTACGGGTGTGCTGCGCCTGATTCGACGTTCTCTGTGGTTCTGGTCGATGGAGGTATACGGGTGGTGATGTCTGCTGGGATGTATGGGGGACCTTGGAATGGTGTAAGCCCGACGATAGTCGTATTGATGCTTGTTGCGTTCTGCAGCATTTCGTCTCTGCGATGGTTGTTTGGTGGGACGCTATTCTCAATGGCGCTCTCTGCGTCTTGGTTTGACTCACACCTAAGTAGCTTTGCCCAAGTCGGGTCCCTTCATTGCGGGGCTGCAGACTGTCTGCCCTCCACGATGTTTTATATAACAACATAATATTATATCCCTGTAACTTTCCCACCTTTGAATGATTGAAGGCAACTTGTTGGTGGGTGAGACAAACATGATCGAAAATGCATTTACTCAACGTCAGTGACACAAACCCTTTCTGATGGCGAATTATTACTCTTATCTTATAACTGCCTTTTGGCTATATCTGCCGTTGTATTGGTTGGTGGAGCATATGTGTCGACCTCATGCGGGTGGTAGCTGGCGCGAGGATCTGAGGAGACTCTCAAGGCTGCGGCCGAAAGCCGCACAACGTGGGACCCCATTCCCTTGAGGTGAGCGGTAGACTCATGACACGCTCTGCGGCTAGTAGCCGTGCTGATCATGCAATTGGTGGTGATGCCATACACTTACGTCACGTCTGCAGGAGCGGCGGTCTGGCAGGAGGTGGCGCTCACGGAGGGTTTACGGCCAGTGTGCCTATTTGCCTAAACCGTGTGACGTACATTCACTGTGGCTGGATTCGTTCGTATTCTGTATGGCGTTTACACGCATTGACATGCGCGACTTCGGTCGATGTTTGTGCTTACGCACTAACAAGGGGCCAAGCCTCTTTTACTGGTTCGCCAGTTATTTTGCTGTGGACTACGGTCCGGTTCCCGAATTAGCGTTCCCTTCGGGGGGAGTGCATCAAAATGGTTGGCACTCACCGTGCACGGCGTGTGTGGGGCCGTGTACCTCCCCTACATTTTTTTTAAATAAATGTAGGAGAGCGAAGCCCTTGTATCGGGTATTTTGTATAAATATATTGTGAGCCTTTTCCAAGCGGGAAGGGATAAATAATAATAAGTTAATAATGTAAACCTGATACAAGTGGAATAGGGACGTTTTATGTTCTTAACCTTTTTCGAGCCCTGTCTTCGTGAACGGGGTTCACTTAGCTTATAAGGCACTACCAACAGCTTTCAATTGCTCTAGTGAATATTCATTCTTCCAAACGACACCTAAAAGAACTAAGTTACTAAACAAACACAACGTAAATAAGGGTCCTAACTAAGTCGATCACGCCAAAATATTAAAAACGGCCTATTAATAAACCTTTTGAAAGATCATTTAGGAAGATCAAAACATATTTTATTAATCCTGGTCTCATATATATAATGTTATTTAAAAGGGGATATTTTTAATATTATAAAATTTTTATATAGAAAGAGGGGTGGATCGTTACAATATCAATGATATATTGTAAACCCGTAACATTCATTGCTATGCAGATGACGGCACTAGTGATGCGCTGTACACCGGCCGTGCCAATATTTCTCGGGACAAACTTGTGTCTGAATTCGAGTCTTTGCTGAACAGAGTCTCGGATTGGGGGTGACTAAATCTAGTCCAGTTTAACCCTCAGAAGACGTAAGTTTGCGCGTTAACCGCTAAAAAAGAACCTTTTTGTCGTATCTTCTCAGTTTCAAGGCACTCTCCTTGTCGCCTCAGCCAGTATCGGAATCCTCGGCTTCAACATATCGAGTGACGTGCAGTTTCGTGGTCACTTGGAAGAGAAGGCCAAATTGGCCTCTAAAATGCTTGGCGTGCTCAGCAGAGCGGGACAGTATTTCATGCCGGCGCACCGCCTGCAACTTTACAAGGCGCAGGTTCGGCCGCGCATGGAATACTATTCCCATCTCTGGGCTGGAGCTCCCCAGTGCCAGCTCCTTCCACTTTTTCGCATCCAGCGCAGAGCGGCTCGAATCTTCGACGACCGAGTGCTTTCTGATCGGCTCGATTCACTGGCGCTGCGAAGAAATGTTGCATCTCTTTGCATTTTCTATCTCATATACCATGGGGAGTGCTCTGAGAAACGCGGCAAACGTCCCGATACCATCCACAACATCTGGATGCTTGGCGTTCCACAACTGTATGTATCACAAAGAGGTTTCTTCCGCGTACAACCTCTCTGTGGAATAGTTTACCACTGGCGATTTTTCCGGACCGATACCACCTGGGGACCTTCAAGAAAAGAGCCTACTCCTTTCTAAAGGGCCGAAAACGCACCTGCAATTCCCCTGGTGTTGCGGTTGATCATGGGCGGTGGTAGTCACTTAACATCAGGTGAGCCGCATGCTCATTTGCCCCCTCTTCTATATAAAAAAGTAATAAGATGGCATATTTGATGCGGAATTATTTGATCTAAATTGAATAAAATAATCGTGAGACATTAGTGTGCCTATTGCGATAAGCAAAAACATCGTGTCGGTAGGTAAACCTGAGTGGAGTTCTTTAGCTGGAGACGGTTTCAGTGACGCTACCGTTAATCGTTCTAAGCGCCCTATAAAACTAATCATATGTACAGTTTACTCTTGTAACGAAAATATATGTGCTTCTTTCTTTGATCGATTTATCTACTTCGCAGTACATTATAGTCACTTATATCAGCAAATCCTATTGATAAGTTTCTCATAATAGGCAAGATAAATATGAGTTCTATTATCATGTCTATTATCATGTCCGGTCTAGAAGCTTGCAGCGCTACATGTGCAATGTTTTATTGAAACAACAACAACCTGCAACGAAGAGAAAGAGTAAAGAGAATACAAAATGTTATTTATGGCAAGTTCATTAGTAATTCTGAAGATAGCGTATATAAAAGAGTTTCCTGTTCTCTGCATTCACCATACGAAACACAGCAGCATTAAGCTGCAATGCTGCAGCAATCGCTCCCAGCTCCGAACAGGGAGAACGAGGGTCTTTGTGTCCAACTCGACTCTCGATTACAGGGAAACTCACCGCCGACCTACCCGTGGTGTGAATGCTCCATGCCAGATGTCCGGCACATAGCGCTCGGTTTGCAAAGCACTCCTCTCCTTGGGCATCAACAAGTCGAGTGGGCCTGATGGTGTGTCCCAAGTTGTGCTGGGGACGTGTGACCTTAATTATTACCGGAAAAGACGCTAACGCGTCTGACCCGTCCAATTACAGACCTATCGTCATCACCTCCTTGTTCTCTAAAATAATGTCGATCAACCGACATTAACAGCCAGCTCACGCGGCATCTTGAGAAGCACCAGTTGACTAGTGACCGCCAGTATGGTTTAAGGGTACGGATGCAGAAAAGGCATTTATTGCCCAAAACATTTATTAGAACAATATGTGGCACTGCACCTGATGAGCCTTGCAGGCCTCTATTTATATTTCTGAAAATACTACTCCTCACATGCATGTACATTTTTGAAATTGCAATGTTTGTAAAACAAAACATGTATTATTTCAGACATGCGAAACAGATTTATACGCAAAATACCAGAAATGGCAATATACTTGCTGCTGAAATTATACCCAAGAGTGCTCGGTTTAAAAAAACTGCTACGGGATGAGGATGCTCATATTTAATAAAATACCCCAAAATATAAAAGACTTACCCCTTAATAGATTTAAAGGCGCCCTTTACAGGTGGCTAAATGATCATTGTTTTTATAATATGAATGACTACCTAAACTGGACATGATGTGACTCAACAGTAGTTCTATATTTTTAATTGCATTTTCAATTTTAATTATTTTTAAATTTGTATGTTTTGGTATTAGTTTTGGTAATTTGTAAGCGATGACTATTTTGTGATGAATATTTTAATACTGACTTAATTGTAAAAAATGTATTTGAATGCTATCCATAGATGGTTGAAAAAGCTGAACTACACTTTACAATAACCACCTAAATGTACCCTTTTTCAAAGCCAATAAATCTTCATTTCATTTCATTTCGATTCGTTTCATTTACGTCGGCATCGCTTTGCTGGTGGTCATCTTGTTTATCTAACACAAATGGACGCAGGTGGTTGAGTCCAAGGGGGAAGCCTTGGCGATTAGTTTGGACATAGCGAAGACCTTCGATCGGGTTTGGCACTAAGCGTTTCTTTCGAAGCTTCCATCTCATGGACTTCCCGAGAAATTATGCAATTGGATTACCAGCTCTCTTTTAGATAGGAGCACCAAGGTCGTAGTAGAGGGTGTTCCACAAGGCTGTGTGCTTTATCACCAGCGCTGTTTCTTCTGCATGTCAATGATATGTTGCAAACCGGTAACATTCACTACCATGCGGATGACAGCACTGGTGATGCTCTATACACCGGCCGTGGCAATATTTCTCGGGAAAACGTCTCCAAGTACCGGAACAAATATGTGTCTGAATTCAAGCCTTTGCTGAACAAAGTCTCAGATTGGGGCGATTAAATCTAGTCCAGTTTAATCCCCAGAAGACACATGTTTGCGCGTTTACCGCTAAAAAGAACCTCTTTGTCGTATCTACTCAGTTTCTAGGCACTCCCCTTGTGCCTCCGCCAGTATCCTCATATCCTCAGCGTCGATATATCGAATGATGTGCAGTTTCATGGTCACTTGGAAGAAAAGCTAAAATTGGCCCTAAAAAGCATGCTCAACAACGTGAGAGCGGGACAGTATTTATTGCCGGGACGCCGCCTGCAAGGCGCAGATTTGTTCTCTCATAGAATGCTTATCTCATCATTCGGCCGGAGCTACCCAATGCCAGCTCCTTTCCCTTGACCGCATCCAGCACAGAGCGGCTCAAATCGTCGAGGACTGAGTCCTGTACGATCGGCGCGATCCACTGGCACTGCGAAGAAATGTTGCATCTCTTTGCACCTTTTAGGCGTCTACCACGAGAAATATTCTGATTCCGTGCACACCATCTGGATGCTTGGCGTCAACTACTGTACATTGTACTACGAGTAGGAGTTTTCTTCCTCGTACGATCTCTCTGTGTAATCGTTTACCATCGGCGATCTTTACGGACCGATACGACTGAGAGACCTTCAAGAAAAGAGCTTACTCATATCAAATAAATTGGTATTTTATTTCATCGAGTATGTTCAGTGTTCACCTTTAAGTGTAGGAAATCATACAGTACATTGTCAAGTACATTCGAAAGGCGTCAAGACCTGGACTGATCACAGAGGGCCCACAACCTTATTGGTCCAAACCCTTCTCTAAAAAACTTAAGTGTGTGTGGAATCGAACGTCTTCCATCAAGGTCACGCACGTCACCATCTTCAGACACACCCACATCGTTGCCCGAACCCGGTGGAGTGCGGTGTTTTGTCCTTAGTCAGTCTTCAGCGCCTGTATTTTCAAACGCATCTGCATTTTGATTCCTAATGAAAGATAGATGTAGACACACATGGGTTACAGCAACCACTTACCATCAGCTTAGCTTGATTGTGTGCTCATTTGTAGCTATTATAGTATACCCCTATAGAAAAAAGATTCCCATCTCCGGTTTTAGTTTCCCTGAGCCGCCTCTTATGACAGCCACGGGAGGTTATGGAGTAGTGGATATTCATACATCGCAACTACATAGTTAACCATGCATTACAAATTGCCATAGGTCACACCATAGGTTAACTATTTATTACATCATACTTGAAATATGTTTGTTTATACTGTTAGGTTTAAGTGGCGCGCTGAAAGTGCGAACGGAGAGTTGTCTGGCTCCGGGGAAGGTTATGTGCGGGCCGGCGGTGTATACGTTCTGTGCGTTCGTGAGAGGCTTGGGAGATTAGACGCAGCGGTGCTACATGCACCCAACCCCCCCAATGAGCTACACCTTGCATGGATCGTTCCACAGTACCTTCTTGTTTCTATTGCGGAAATTATGTTTGCCGTTTCTGGACTAGAGTTCTCTTTTACACAGGTGATATTTATTTTTATTTCATAGATTAAGTATATATATTTATGCATTTTTTTTAAATGTACTACAACGAAAAGTCCAAAGTCCAATACCAAAAATAAAATCTTTATTTGCCTATGTGGCTATCAAAAAGGTATTTAAAAAAGACAACAATTATTGGTTCGATTAATTATTATTATTCTAAATATTTTGAACTAAAATTTGTTTGATATTTTTTTAAAGATACAGAGAGACTGGCTGTTTTTTTAAATATACTTATTATTAAAAAGAACCAAATTAAACCAAAGGTTCATAAACTATAAAAAAAACATTTAATTATATTTCCGATCTTTGAAATAATTAATATGTTATTGTAACTATTTAGTTTTAATGCAATGAAATGAAATGAAATAAATTATTTTTATTCAATATACCTTTGACGATTACGCAATACTTGAAAGTCATATTTAACTTACCGCTAAGAAGAATTTTCAAGAATCGTGAAGTTATTGTTTCTACCCCGATTTTCGAAAATTGTGTTTGCGTGCGTGCGTGCGTGCGAGCGCGTGTCCGTGCATGTGCGTGTGCGTTTGCGTGTGCGAGCGCGCGCGCGCGCGCGTGTGGGTTTGTGTGTGTGTGTGTGTGTGTGTGTGTGTGTGTGTGTGTGTAAACCTCTTTTGAACTGCTTGACCGATTAAAATGTACTAAGCGGATTTCCAAAGTGTTTCATCAAACTTAGATTTCAAAACTAATCAGCTTTTAACCTTAAAAAACCATGTCGATCGCCACCAGTCCGGTCAAAATCAGTTGATTCGTTCTTGAGATATCGTTAACGAAAAATTTTGAAAAAATATTTTATTAATTTACTCCGATATTTTTCATATTCAGTGTCATAATTTGGTAAAAGTTGGAGCACTTTGCATTTGAAAATAGCGGGAAGTTGTAGGGATGGCAGGCAGAGTCAACCAATTTTTTTTATTTACCAACAAAGAGCTATTTTTTTAATATACATACATACTGGTATTCTGGTAGATCGTGCTACTTCCCCTGTTAAGCCGACCCTTTCGTGACCATGATATAAACCTGCAGTGTGTTAGCTACCTCGTATAAATATTGACCTAAATATTGTTGTTTTTTTTTTACCGGCAGGCTCCTAAGAGTATGAAAACCATCACTATCGCAGCGTGGTACGTGTCAGTGGCGTTCGGCAACTTGATTGTGATTCTCATCGCGCAAACTAAAATCTTTGAATCCAGAGTAAAGAGTTTTATATTTTACTAGATAACAAGATAAAGAAAGCATGGAATTAGTTATGAACTATTAAAGTTATTATCACATAGTGGCAGTGTAAGAATATCCACTAGCCCATATCATCCCGTGGCTGTCCTAAGAGGCGATGGAGGTAAACAAATCTGGAGATGGGGAACAGCATCCTAATATCGACTAAAAATAAAAATTGCGGTTGCCAAGAGGCAACGTATGGGGGAGGCCTATGTTCAATAGCCGACTTTAAAAGGTTGTAACGGTAACGGTATTACAGTAAATTAAAAGTCTGTCTCCTGATGGTAAGTGGATGCTGCGGACCATATACATACCTCTTTCCTCAATTACGAATTAAATATAGATTCGTTGTTGCCCATGATTATTAGGGTGGAATTCCTCGGGTCCAGTAAAAAGGATCTCCGGTTCTCTATGAAACACAGCACTATTAAGCTGCTTTTTTTCGCCAGTATTCTGTGAGAGCGTGGACCTGCCCTGTTTAGCTGACCAATTTCTGAGAGGATTAAGTGCTACGGTGAGTTTGTCGCGCTGCTCCAATTCATGTTGATAGGCTTCCTATTGTTAATACGTCCGCAGGCAAGCAGGATTCCTTACGATGTTTTCCCTCACCGACGAGCAAACGGTAATTCAGAACTTATATTGAGAATAATCATTACAGTGGTACCAGCGGGGAATCCATGCGGGTTTTTCGCGGCTGGGGCTCTAGGCTGAGGGCTCTCGATTTGTAAAATGTATTTTGTGGCAAAGGCCTAGCTCCTAAGCTACCTCCGTCCATTGGGAATTTTATGAAGTATAATGTAAATGTACTATTATATTATTCATAACAAATCTTTCCGTGATGCTTTTATATTATTAATATTTTATATTGCGTGATAATTTTGGGCTGAATTTAAGTTTTTCTTCGAAACAGGGTATATTTTATTTCACATTTACGAAACTTTGATAACAGAAAACTTCTAAAAGGTCACTGTTATATAAAATCTAAGTTTTCATGTACTATATTTTTTTAGTATCATTGTCCGTTCGTTGGTAAAATAACTTTCAAGGTGAAAACGGAGTTTTGATGTTCTTCTTAGTTATTGGTAAAATATT
The DNA here is from genome assembly GCA_036936625.1 of Parnassius smintheus behrii. Taxonomy (NCBI): domain Eukaryota; kingdom Metazoa; phylum Arthropoda; class Insecta; order Lepidoptera; family Papilionidae; genus Parnassius; species Parnassius smintheus. The sequence continues at coordinate 21,435,920 of JAUPFT010000016.1, read as the reverse complement.
AGAAGACGTTCAACTAACAAACAAACTATTAGCGAGCAGGAGCAGTAGAGTTTAAATAAAAGAGGTTACTTTTTATAGAATAAAGGTGGCTAACAAACACACAGTCCACCTGATGGTAAGTAGATGCTGTGGCCCATGAACTACTACATCTATCCTCAATATAGAATCAAAATGCAGATCCATTGCCACCCATGAGGACTAAGATGAAATGCCTCGTTTCCAGTAAAAAGGTTCTCAGATTCTATACACTCACTATACGAAACACAACAGCATTTGGCTGCTATTTGATACTGGTATTCTGTGAGAGCGTGGTCCGTCCCTGGTCGAGCCGACCCATTCGTGCTGCAACAATAATATAGCAGCAGCATGGCTCTACCACGTTAAATTTATGATACTTACTGATGTTACTTATTAGTACGTTGTCACCTTTAAAAACATGATGAAAAGGCCCACTGTCGGTTGTTATACTGGTACTCCAAATCCGAAATAGATTCCTAGAAAGATCTTTGGTAGCAAAGAATACTCCACCTATTCAGTGAAGTATGTAATTTTTTGAAACTTTTATTTGTTTCACAGTAAAATATAATTTTTAAAAACCTATAAATATAAGTAATATGGAATTTTACAGGCTACAGAGTTTTTCGCGTACGCTGCCGCTCTCGCGGCTGCCATGATAATATTCTGGCGCATGGCACAGGGCTACAATAGTAGGACCATCGAAGGCGACGCGTCGTCCACTGAAAGTCGACCACTACTCCGGCATAAGTCGAGGGTAATGGCCTAGTTCGCCAGATATTAATGATAACTTTTTATAAAATAGTCTTTAAGAGAAATGCTAGAACAATTTATGATCTCTAATAGATATCTAATAGAAAACCAAAAAAAAAAAGTATATTAATTTAGTATTTAGTATATTAATTAAAATTTATCTAAATAAGCTATATGCATGAATATAAACCAGCATGTAAATATAAATCTTAAAAAAATTAAATGAGGTTATTTTTTATATAATATTTGTTATTTTTACCATACTAGCTTTTCTCACGCTTTTTTGACATCGCATAATACGGAAAGCTCAAGCTATCGCATGGAAACTTTCTTATATTTCGGAATGATTGCTTTTCGAATAGTGAAAATCGTTCTAATAATATGCGTCTTAGGACTCTCGTACATTCGTCATTTTCTTTAATTAATTATTTTCTGTTACAACTATACGCTTGTGGAACTTCTTCCCTTTACATATTCTACTCTCAAAGCTTAACTTAGATCTTAAATTAAATCCCATCATACTTGGTGTTATCATCTTTTGTTTTTATTATTATTTTATTTTTAACTTAATTGTATAATTTATGTATACCTTATTCCTAGTCGTTCATAATGAACAATTCTTTGCGTAACAAGGTTCTCTGGAAGAAATCGCTTCCAGAGCGATAAAACCGCCTATTGTACGTTTTTTATTTTTATTTTGATCTTGTTTCAATGTGTATTAATGTATAATTTAGAATATAATGATAAACTGAAGACCGCGTCTATATAATTTACAATTCTATAATATCTTTCATTCTCTATATTACCAGTAAGGGTTGAGCATCCAAAAATCCTTAAATACTAAGATTATAATCGAAAGTTTATAGTTGTACCTTTTTATTTTTATTTTATTCTTGTTTCAATGTGTATTGATGTATTAACTAGATAGATTTATAATTTAGAATATAATGATAAATTGAAGACCTTATCTAAATAATTTACAATATTATAATAGTTTTCATACTCTATTTTTTTCATTAAGGGTTGAAGACACAAAAATCCTTAAATGCTACGATTATAATCGAAAGTTTATAATAGTGCTACGAATGTTAATATAATGAAAACGTGATGAAATTCCAGCAATATTTCATATTTATTTTACTCCCTTAATGGTTGAATTGTCAAAAATTAAATTATGGTTCGTAGGAGTAGAATAATATTATGGTTCGTAGGAGTAGAAGAAAATTTTCCGTTTTGATTGATATGTTTTATTTTGGGTCTTCACCTATCATTTTTTTTAATGAAATAAGTTATATTATTATAATGTAATATTATTTTATTTCTATTAATCAAAGAAATGACCCAAGCAATCGACGCATCTTTGCCAACGCAGTGGCGGTTTATTGATGCTTTTCTTGAAGAAATCATCTGGATAGGAAGCAAAAAATTTTTCGAAAGCATTTTGTACTACCTCTCGGGTAATAGAATTTTCCCCATCAATAATTAATCCAAATTCTGAAAAACTGGAAGTCTGTACGCGCAAGGTATGGTGAGTACGGTGGATGATTCCAACCCCAGCTCTTGTAACTTGTAGTCCGTCTTGTGTGTAGTACGAGGTCGCGCGTTTTCATGCAGGAGCAGCGAGGACGAGCGATTGACCAAATCTGGTTGGAGACGTGCGAGCTTCATTCGCGATCTCCGTCATTGTGTTCAATTCTTCACAGAACACATTTGCAGTAATGCTCATCCCGTTTGACATTTGATGAAAAATCTGTGATGAAACATACCGGCGCTAGACCACCAAACGGTGAACATCACTTTTCTGTTGGTAAGTTTTCGTTTAGGGCAATGTTTAGGTGCTGAACCAGGGTCCAACCAACTTGTTGAGCGCTTGCGATTGTCAAACAGAATCCATTATTTGTCGCAGGCAACAATGCGGTTCAAAATTCTTTTGTTTGTGTGCCTGATGAGCAGTGCAAAGCACATCTTGACGCGTTCAAGCTTTTTTACCTTTTTCAAGCTTTTTGTCAGGCTTTTCATTTGTCAATCTTTTTGCCTTTCTGATCTGACGCTGGCCGTATGAGGACGCTCAAGGTCGCTCAGCGAGCTATGGAGAGGGCTATGCTCGGAGTTTCTCTGCGTGATAGGCTCAGAAATGAGGATATCCGCAGTAAAACCAGAGTGACCGACGTAGCCCAACGGATTAGTAAGCTGAAGTGGCAATGGGCCGGCCCTATAGCTCGAAGAACCGATAACCGATGGGGAAGAAAGGTTCTCGAGTGGCAGTCTCATACCATTAGGCGTAGTGTAGGGCGACCCCCCACTAGATGGAGTGACGACCTGGTAAGATATGCAGGAAGTCAACGGATGCAGGTGGCTCAGGACCGTGCTTTGTGGCATTACTTGGGGGAGGCCTATGTTCAGCAGTGGACTTGTGAAGGGCTGTAATGATGATGATGATGAATGATCTGACGCAAATAGATAAATATTGTTTTGATGGTAACGTCGTAAGCTGCCGCTAATTCAGCTGTAGATTAGCTTCCTCAATTGCATTTAATTCGTCATTGTCGATCAAGATTTACGGACGACCAAACGGTTCATTTTTCAGGTCGAAATTTCAAGAACGGAATCGGGACAACCAGTAACAAGTGGTACGTTTGTTTGTAGTATACGCTCCATAAACGTCGTTGATGTTACGTGCCGCTTGTGCCTCGATGCTGCCATATTCCATAATTACACGAATTTTTAACGTATCCATGATAAAGAAAAAGATTCTAATGCGATGAAAATATAACTCTAATCAATAAACAAATGACTAAATTTGAGAAAAGAATTCCATTGATCCCATCTATTAGAACTATAATATAAAAAAGTGATGCTGCATTCCGTTTCAGATCGTTGCTGAAGCCGAAACCGTACCCTGAAACATATTTTGTCGAAATATAAACATTGACAATACATAGACATAAACGCTTACGCCTGTCATCCAGAGGGGTTGGCAGAGACTACGGACTTCCATTTGCCACAAACCTGACACACCTCTCTCACCTCCTTTACATCGATATCTGATTCATCTTCAATATATTCAGATCCAGCCCTAACATACTCCTTAATGACAGTATTTGTACAACATTTATTCTACTCTGGTGCTTCTTCTGCCACACCCAACTTTCACTACCTTACATTAGGGTGGGGACTAACACAGCATTGTGAATTCCTACACGTGCCTTTTTTGACACGTTCTGATTTCCCACAATAGAGTGAAGAGCCCCATTTACTTAAATATAGATTTTTAAGGAACTTATCAAGAGCTTTTCTGCACTTCATTCAATTTACGGAGGAATGATTTATAATGACACAATGTTTTATATGTTATTGATCATAAAATAGTATGTATTTAATTATATATTAACAATTGTCATCATAATCATCAGCCTGTGGCCATGGATGATTCAATTCAAGCATCCCTTGGTTTGATTGGTTATAGTTTTAGACGACTTGAGCCCTCAAATAACGAGTAGTGTTCATGAATTTTGTTATTACACCATCACACAGTATTGACGAACTGAGACCCGTTTGTTTACCGTGTTATGGACAACGCGTTATAGACTAACAGATGGCATTGCAACCAAACAGTATAATGAGTACATGACCGACGACGTTAGTGTCAAAAGTCGTAACTTATGGTACTTATCATCGATTGCTTGACAGGCGAAGCGTGGCGTTTATAGCAAATCCTACCTACTATAGTAGAGGCTTAGGCAGTAAGTATCGCTTATGATCTGACAAGGAGGGGAACAACTGACAGTATTAATTCACTTAACATTTCAAAAGGGTAGTAAGTATTCTTTACAATGTATCGTAGTCAAACACCGGCTTATGATAAGTTGAAAAAAGAACAAAATTTATGTTCTCTCGTTTACACCTGCTGTTTTCGTAAGGTAGCAGTTCAAACAATCCGAAATTTTTAAGTGTTTTCAAGGTAACTTAGGGTGAATGATATCAGAAAGTTCTTGCGATATCCAATATATTTATGTGTTTTAATTGGAACTGTCGTTGCAATTTAGCCTCATGTTGTGAGGCGTCTACTGCGATTACATTTCGCTTATTATCGCAGCCTTAAAATACTTAAGGGTAAATGCGATTTTAAACGATGAAAATTGATTTGATTTTTCATATGTTTTAATTTTAAATGGTAAGCAGATAATTATCGAAAAAAATTTTCTTTAAAACCTTTTATTTAGGCCCACAAATTCGAAGTCACTTGCAAGAACTGCGTGCGAAATCGTAGAGTCTCTGAGCCAGTGTTTTATGTTGAACAGGTTATATCGGTACACTCGCTATCGTCGGCCAGCGCACGTCTGTATGGTGTAGCTGGCGGTGGTTCTTTGGCAGGGCAATCTCAAGAACGCGCAGCAAGTGCATGGCCGCCGCGAGCCGCGGTTCGTCTCGCCACGCCCAGCAGTGGAGACCAGCACGTCACAACTCTTGCTAAAGATTAATGAGCTTTCCTAGTAATTTCTGGTATTTGCAAGCTTGTAAGTTAAATAAAGAAGACTTGCTTATGTTTGTGTTATTTATCAAATGTCCGTAGTTTGAAAATTATAGTTGTATCAAAAATAATTGATTTTATTTCTAAATAAAAAAATAATGTTCGAGGTATCTTTGTCTTCAGTGTTGATAACACATCTCGTAGGTAACTATGTGCCACTGCATCTATTAACTATTGGGTGAACTGTGTACTCCTATTTTCTCCTATTTATATAAAATTGGTAAGAGAAATTTGATTACTTGTTATTTAGACAAGAGCATTAGCATTTTTTTACACTCTATTCATAGTAAAATTTTTGGAAAAGTAACGATTGTAGACACCATAAATGAATTAAAAGATAGACAAATAAAACCATACTGTTTTATAATTTTGAAATTAAACACCAAGTTAATTTTAAACATACATTGACATGCAAATATTATCTATTCATTTGAACAATTATTTTTGAAATGTATAATTAACGCACATAAATACATGCAATTATGTTCATGATTACTATTATTGTAATGTGATTCCAGCTTTTACGGTTGAATTTGAGGTAGAACCACCAAAAGCTTTGCGCAATATCGATATTATGTATGTATTTACTTACAATATTATATCATAATATATTTTGTTACATATAAGGTGTATTTGTTTTAGTTTCTATTCTTTTTTTTTCTTTCAATTGCTACATCTACTCTAAATTCTCACCACTCCAATCTTAAAGTAATTATATACACATATATGCATAGGGGAACTTATGAACTACTCATTATGTTCAGATTTACCAAAAAATGGCATCCCTATTGTAGTAGTATGACGTTATTTCACAAGTCGCAAGACGTGACGTCGTTAGCCTATAGTGATTTCGTTCTCAACGTTAGCAGAATCGACATCGATATAATCGTTTTTGTTATTTTATTAATTTTTAATAACTTTATCAAACGTCTAAAAATTAAATAGGGATGTACTTGTTATGATTTGGGCAATCACGTTGATTGTTTTCTAAATAAAGTGATGATAATTATCTTATGTTGGAAATATTTGTTTCTCAAACTTTAAAAACTAATAGTTATTAAGGTATGAATATTATGTCTTGACGGTGACACGTTACAAGATATATTAAATAACCAGCATTTCTAAAATTCTCTCTCGAAAACTCTAAGCTAGTTTGGAATATTTATTTATTGATTCTACACCAATAAAATATTATTATTATTAGCCTTTTTATGTCCTTAATTTTAAACTTTTAACGATTATTATATTCTAATACTTATGTAAAACTATGAATATATTTTATATTATGTTCCTTTCGAAATGTCTTGAGACCAAAATCCAATAAATTATGTCATTATTTACATATATCTAATTAATACGAACAATGTGTGCAGAATAAAAACCTTTTAATAATTTTATGTACGAATTTACCAAAAGGTGTATCTCATAATCATCATCATTACAGCCCTTCGTAAGTCTATTAATGAACATAGCTCTCCCCCAAAACAAATGCCACTACGACAACCCGTCGCCACCTGCATCCATCGACTTCCTGCATGTTTTACCAGGTTGTCACTCCATCTAGTATAAGGCTACCCCAAATTTCCCTACCTGCACGAGGCTGTTACTCGAGAAACTTTCTTCGCCATCGGTTGTCGGGTCTTCGGGCTATATTACAGTGGTAGAGCCTATAACAGTAGTAGAGCCATGCAGCAGCTTTAATTATTGCAAGTATTGGCCGGCTCGAACCGGGGTGGTACCACGACCTCATCACTGTGAACCAGTGTGAAGTAGAAGCTCTGCTTCTGGATTTCGTCATGTGACTGTAGGTGGCCGGAGGACCAATTAGCCAAAATTTGCATTTTTGTATTTTGTTCAATATTCTGACACCATTTTATTTTTGATTTAAACAGGTTTCTATTTTCTTTAATTTTTTCGTAATAAGTTCCAATTTTAGGTTGTCCATATAATACCCACATATGAAAGCAAATTCGAGCGTCACTGTGAAAGGGGTTAACATATTTATTTCTACATTCCCTATTACTCATGAGTCGCAATTGCCGCCCCTCTCAAAGTACATACAATTCTTTCATACATTTTATTGGTTATTAATTTATGTTCTAGTATATGTTTAGACAATTTATCACGTCATTAGACATTACACTTGGGAAACTGTCGTCGTTCAAAAATATAGTGTTAACGGGTGATATGAATATTGATACTAACCCAGAAGGCAGTGAAGGCGGAGCAAAAGACTACCTTAATATATGTGCATGCCAGGGCCTGCTTCCAGCACATTTGCTCCCTACACATCTAAGTGGTGCTTGTTTAGACCACACTTTACTAAAAACTAGGTTACCATCAATAACCCTTGTTACCAGTCCTATAGTAACCGATCATAGTGCCGTCATTCTTAACTTAAGCCTTAAAAATCGAAACCTAATTGTAAGTACTCTATTACCAAAATTAATACGAAAAACCTTGAACAAGCAATTCAAAACATTGACTTTAGCCCAGTTTATAAAACCGATGACGTAAACATCTCTTTGCCTTACTTAATAAATAACATACGAAATGCCATTGCTAGCAATACTTCGTAAAGAACAGTAGCTAAAAAAAAATAACTTAAAGCCTTGGATTACACCTGGCCTGATTAGGTGCATGAAACACAGGGACAAACTACACCTGATGGCAAAGTCCTCTTCAGATAATTCCATTTTACAAAATTCGTATAAAAGATATAGGCATTTTGTAACAATTTATTAAAAAAGTTAAAGTATAATTATCTTTCAAACTTACTAGAAGAGTCTGGTAGAGATAATAAAAAGATTTGGCGGCATGTAAAAGATATTGCATTTATTTCCAAACAGCATGAATCTTCGTCAGAACTATTACAAAATAATGACTCGCCGCTTATATCAGCAAATACAGTAAATAATTACTTTGTGAACGTTGGTAAAAATCTGGCTGAGCAGATAACAAACAACTGTAACAATAATCGTGAATACAGGGCCACTTTATTAACTCAAAAAAACTGCCAATTAAGCTCGTTCACATTATTAGATACGGACCCTAGTGAGATGGAAAGGATTATAATGGGACTGAAAGAAACAAGTGCGGTTGGATGGGACGGATTACCCACTAGTATATTAAAAAAATATAGACAAATTCTAGTACCACCATTAACTCATATTTTCAGAACTTGTCTCTCTGAAGGAATTTTCCCAGATTGTTTAAAAAAAGCAGTTGTAGTTCCAGTGTTCAAATCGGGGGACAAAAAAAACGTTACCAATTATCGGCCTATCTCGATACTCTCATCCACGTCTAAAATATTAGAAAAATTAATTAACAACAAATTAATGAATTATTTACAAAGTAAATCCATATTATCGAATATGCAAAATGGCTTCAGGCCTCAAATGTCCACTGCTGATGCTGTGCAGGAAATGACCGATTACGTCTCTCAAGAATTAGATAAAGGCAACCAATCAATTGGCATTTTCCTTGACCTTGCAAAAGCATTTGATACGGTTTCTATTCCTATCCTATTAAATAAGTTAGAGAGCATAGGTATTCGAGGTAAGCAGCTTCAACTTTTTAAGAATTATTTAGAAAATCGATATCAATGCATAAAAATCGATTAGGTTGTTAGCTCTGACTCTCTAACAAAACAAATACTTATTTTGGCGTGCCTCAAGGAAGTGTATTAGGGCCAACCCTATTTTTGATTTATATAAATGACCTTTGCAATCTTGAACTTAACTCAGGTAAAATAAAATCTTACGCAGATGATACCGTGCTACTTTTTTCTGCAAATACAGTTGACAAGGTTTATTCATATGCTCAGCAAGGTTTTGATAGAGTTAATAAATGGCTGCAACAAAACATATTAACACTGAATACGGACAAAACCAAATATATTCATTTTGCTATGCGCAGCTCAACCCAACATATAACCATTCCAGAACTTTATGCACATCAATGTTACTCAGTCACAGAGTTTACTACTACAATGTTACTCAGTCACAGAGTTTACACTAAATGTTACTGCCCAGTTATTTCTAATACAAAAACTGTTAAGTACCTTGGAATAATTATAGATTCTACGTTTACATTTAAAAACCACATAAACCACCTATGCAATAGAGTTCGTAAACTAATGTTTGTTTTTAAAAAAAAATCGTTCTTTTGCTGATAATAAGGTAGTAAAACAAGTATATTACACATTATGTCAGTCAATACTTACCTATTGTATAACCTCTTGGGGTGGAGCAGCTAAAACTACACTACTACCACTGGAACGCGCTCAAAGAGCTGTATTAAAAGTTGCAACATTCCGCCTTATTCTATTTCCATCCCATCTCTTATACAAATCCTATAATGTCCTCTCAGTGCGCCAGTTATTTGTTATGAGCACGTTACTAAAACAGCACTTAAGATTGCCTTATAGAAGAGAGATCACTGATAAAAGGCGCAAAGATAAAGTAAAAGAAACTAACATTAGAATAAGGCATTATTTCATGCATAGATTTTTTTACATTTCTTGGCCCTTTTTTGTATAATCAAGTCAATGCAATTTTGTATATATATCCATTAAAAATGGCAGACTGTAGGAAGGTAATTCGAACATGGTTACAAAATTTGTCATACGATGATACAGAGAAGTTGCTGATTGTTTTAAGTTAATTAATATCATAAGTAAATTAATGATAATGTATTTTACCCAAATAACCCTTATTAGTTAGTACGTTATTCATTTTATATAAGAAACAGAAAATATTTGTTAATGTGTCTTTTAGCACATACACCTGAGATACAGGTTTATCCTAGTTCAGGTGCCTGTTATTGTAGACTATTTTTAAGTTAAGACTTTTTGGAATAATTTGTACATTTTATCAAAATAAAATAAATTATTTGGGGTATCTATATAGTTTTCTCATCTGGTTTGGTTATACAAATATATAATTATAAATTAAAATGAAACGATAAATATACATAAATATTAATAACATAAAATAAATACAAAAATACATAAATAAATAAAAGCCCAACCAGATGGAAGCCCTCGGCAGGGGAGACCAAACGGCCGAGGGTTAGGAGGAAAGGGAAAGAAACCGACGGACGATGCGGGCGGTATCGAGGAGCACCGCCTTCTGCATTTGAGCCTGGAGCGGTCCGTCACGGAGTCCCAGTCGCCTCAGATGACCCGAGAGGCTGACTGGGATTAGCCCATTGGCAGAGACGACTACAGGAATAATTTCGGCCGGCAGACCACCCCACATATCGGTCACCTCGTGAGCCAGGTCCAGATATTTTGTTCGTTTATCTGTTTCGGCTTTCACGAGGTTCTCGTCATATGGAATGGTAATGTCGACCAAAAATATCCTTGACTGTGCCCGGTCCATCAGCACAATATCAGGCTTATTCGCAAGAATAGTCCTGTCTGTGATGATGGCCCGGTCCCAGTAGAGCCTGGCGCGGTCATTTTCGAGCACGGCTTCCGGCAAGTACTTGTAATACGGCACTTTCCGGCCCACGAGACCGTATTTCAGAGCGAGCTCCTGGTGTAGAATTCTGGCTACTAGGTTGTGCCTGTGCAAGTACTCAGAGTTAGAAAGCGCCGAACAACCGGAGATGACATGCCTAAGTGACTCACCGGGATGGCGACAAGCTCGACAGACGTCGACGGTGCCATCCTTTAGGATGTATCTCCGATAGTTGTTGGTCTTAATAACCTGATCCTGTATTGCACAGACAAAACCCTCGGTTTCCCCGAAGAGGTCACCGAAACGTAGCCAGTTGAGGGAGGCAGCTGTATCTACGAAGGGCTCATGTAGAACCCTGTAGTACCTCCCGTGGAGCTCCTTCTCCTTCCATACGGTCTCCCGGTCGGAAATGCTTAGTACTGCCGGGTCCTGCCATTGCTCGTTGGCTAAGGATAGAGGGGTAAGTCCTTTATCACTAGAAATGACGTCATTATAGAATGGATCATCCGATCTCACCAGGAAGTAATTACGGAGGCTGCACACTTCGCGATTATGCATGGTGAGCGCGCTCAGGAAGCCACGCCCACCATGCTTTCGCGGCAAGTACAGCCTCATTACCGACGATCTCGGATGATGCATCCTATGGGACGTCATGGTAGTGCGGACTTTTCTATCCAGGGCGTTAAGTTCGGTCTGAGTCCACCTGAGTATGCCAAAGGTATACATGAGGACAGGCATGACCCAGCCGTTATATGCGTGTGCCTTATTCACACCGGACAAAAGGCTGTTAAGCACTTTGGTCAAGCGTGCATAAAACGTGTCGCAAACTGACTGTTTCATACCAGCCTCATCGATACCCATGTTCTGTGACATACCCAGGTATCGGTATGTTTCAGCCTCGGAAAGGGTCCTTAAGTTGACGGGCATAGATAAGTCTATACCTTCAGAGTTAGTTAAATAAATTATTATTATTATTATTATTATGTTCTAAACTAGAACAGTGGCGATTAGCACAAGACCTAAACTCTTCAGGAAAATCTATGTATCTAAGTTTTCCACAACAAATTTCAAAATATTTATTTATTCGACTTTGGTTTCTCACACCCACTCAGCTTTATTCTTGTGCTTTATAACTCGGTTTTTCCATATCAATAGTAGTAAAGTGGAAAGTTGTCAGACCAGAAAATATCACAAAGTACCCTAATATTTACAACAGATTTCATAACTGACTTAGTTGTAATGCAATAGTCCAGTCAGCGATGAGAACCATTTATATCACTCATATAGGTAAACGTTCGTAGTCCACTACATAACACATTTGTTCACAACAAAAGTTATTCATTTTGTTAAAAACGAAAAACGCATTCGCCAGGATGCGCATTAAAATCTCCTAATTTAAATACAAAGTCCATATTATTACATTCTATTATAGCATTTATTTCACTAAAACAGCTTGTAAATTAGGATAAATTGACCCACGAGCCACCGGGCATATATACTGATGAATAACTTAGTCATGTCGTTCACACAGTTTTAATCGCAGCCAAACGCAATGAGTTACACTGCACAATGGACACTGATGTAAACAAAGATTTACGCCACATAATGGCACACCACCGCAATATTAATTAATACTATTTATTGATTAACCACCTTTATGTACCCTTGATGTACATTGTTATACGGTTTGACTACATCTCGATTATGCACTCAAAGGGATTAGGCAACAAATACTCTGAGTACGTGATTACATACTCAGCTTTATACTGTAGGCATGGGAGGACTGTAGATTAATAAATAGACATTTAATCAAGTTTCTATTATATAGAGTATATAGATCGAGTATATAAATTTTATTTTGATTAAATCGGTATTGGGTCAGTACTTCTCAGCAGTTATAGATACATATTATGTAGCCATTTCTATTACATATACTTATATTTCTGTGATAATTATATCTCAAATAAATGACTAATTTTATGTTGTTTTTTTTAGAGCATTTATCACTCCAACCTTTTTAACCACTTGTCTTTATGTCACTTTTTAAACTGGTAATCGCAGTGTCATCTGATGATAATTGCGTTGTAGTTGTAATAATGATTCATTACAACTCATCACAAGTGCTGCCTATCCTTAAGTCTGCAACAAAACACGACTCTTATCCATCTGCGTACATCTTCATACATCTGCGTACATCTTCTATATTTACACTGCCTGCATGTTTTACCGGGACGTCACTATTATCTGGTGGAGAGCCGCCTTAGAGTCCGGCAAAGCTACGTACGGTCAACTATTCGAAATATTGAAGTCCCGCATGACAGAGGTTGGAGAAAAGAGGATTCAGATTAATTTTTATGATAAGGAACGCGTTTTTAAAGATTTCTCACAAGGCCTAGATACCCAGTTATGCTTTAGTTGCTATAGCTACTTCATAAGTTTAACTGGCTGTGTCTTGAATTCTCAGATTATGGAACTAAATTTATTATTTATTAAATTTATATTTATTTATTAGTTAAATTCCACGGCTGGGCTGCCAGCCTCCTCTCAATTCTTATATCTGAGGAATATGGGGCAGTTATTGCGTCGCGCTTATACAGCGCCCGTTGGTTTACTTTACATTTCCCCTTTCATTCTTTTTCTTTCACCATCGAGCGCGTTACTATCTACTTTTACAAATACAACAAAAACAATTTCCAGTACAAATTGTGTATTGGAATCGATTTGAGAAATTGTCGGCGGGAAATAGCAAGGCAAATCTAAATCCAAATCAAGCATAACACAATGGGTGCGTTTGGCAGAAAAAAGCGCTAGCAAGCGCTTGTAAGCAAAATGGCGAACGTAAGCGGTAAGCGCTGTCAAATTGTAAGTAGCTATTTTCCTCCAGGACACGATGTTAGTTTTAAACGGGGAACCTAACCTAATTTAAATATATCTTTGTAAGGTATTCATATTAAAAACTTACCAATCATGAATTTTTAATAACATGTATGTGTTTATATCATGTCATTATATTACTTAAAACTAATATTGCACAAAACAACTTATAAACTCTACTTCAAAACAAACAAATTAAATAAGCAAAATGGCGGATTGTGTCAGTGCTACTAAAGTACAGTAGGCGCGCGAGTTCATGTCCATCCTGAGGAATGCGGTAGTGCTGTGACCTAATCAATTATGGTAATGTCGATAATTACTACCGATTTAGTCAACAGCTGTCAATTTGGTTTATTGTAACTTAAGGTGATTTTGCAAATAATGAAATAAAATAAATGTGATAAGTACTTACTTGTTTATTGCTAATAGAGAAAAATATTTTTTAAAATGCAATTTAATCACTATCAGATGCAAAAACAACCGACAGAGCAGAGTCGGAATCAGTATCTTCGCCGTCGCTGACTTCAATTACGAATTTGTCGATCGTATTTTCCATTAGTCCGTCTTTTTGCCAGTAATGCTCTTCCAAAATTATAACGTGATCATCGAATCCACACCAATCTTTTTCTGTCACCTGGTTTATAGCCATTTCCGTTACTTCTTTCAATCTTGTTAGGGATAAATCTGAGTTAACGTTGTACTCCCTCACAACTCTCTTGACTTTTGCCCATGCTAACTCAATTGGGTTTAAGTCGCACATGTACGGTGGCAATCTTAAAACCTCATGTCCGTGACTACGGATGAGCTGGTCTATTTTAAAACTTTTCTCTTGGGGCGCATGCAATTTTATCAAATCAAAAAGCTCGCCTTTTCTCATGCTTAGTGAAGCCTCTACATTGTTTCTAATAAGCCATTCAGAAATAACCGTTTTAGTGCTTGATTTTGTAGGAACTTTATTTTCCTGAACACTGTGATATGGTGCGTTGTCCATAACGACAACGCTGGATGGTGGCAAATTGGGAATGAACATGTCAGTCGCCCATTTCTCAAAGTTCGTACTGTTCATTTGCCCGTGGTAATCGCCTGTAGCAGTACCAGCTTTGAAAAGCAATTTTGCGCTATCCAAAAAACCACGTCTGGATCCGGCGTGAACGAGAATCAGCCTGTTCGTTGAGCTGGTGTCAGTCAGTATCGCGTCTATATAATCGTTTCTCCAACACTTTTTAAATGTGAGGTTATTGTCGATCCAAGTTTCGTCTAAAAAGAAAATATCGCGATTGTTTTCTCTGTATTGACGAATTTTTTGCAAATAATTTGACCGCGCAAATACAACAGCTGGTCTTTCTACCAAAATCCTTCGCTTGTTGTGACATTTTTGCCATTTATAGCCCATTTTCTTTAGAAGTTTTCGTAAACTTGTAGTCCCCCAGGGAAAATTTATTTTTTCCCGGATTGCCGCCAGAAGTTTAGGACAAGTGGGAACGATATTTTTTGTCAAATAAAATTCTTCTATACATCTGTGTATTACACTTCTATCGAAATCATCTACATTTAAATTCCCCATTTTATTACACGATTTCCCTTTTTTAGAAGGCGAATGAAGAGGTCCATTTTTTGCTTCTGTTTGAATTCTAGACAATGTTCTTTTAGTAAGTCCAGTGTAACGGGCCGCTCGATCTAAAGCATTGTTAACGGGAAAAGCGAATTTATTCTCTTTTTTCTCTTCAACACACATCTGTAGGACATTTCTCGCCATTTCACGTGCTTGCTTATGTATTATAAAAGGTTTTTTCCTACCCGAACTTGCTGGAAGCGAAGTAGTCATGGTTTATTCACGATAAAATAATACAATCTCGACTAATTTTCTGTATCGATAAGCGCGCGTCACAACCGTCAAGGACAACACTCGACTGCAGACAAATGCGGCGAGGTGGTTGAAAGCGGGGCGAGCTGCCCCCGCGCGCCGCCTCTGTCCCCGATGGACATGAACTCGCGCGCGTACTGTACCTATCGTGTCCTGGCCGAAAACTATTTCAGCGCTTATAAGCGCTTGCTAGCGCTTTTTTCTGCCAAACGCACACAATAATGTCATAAATTCTGCAATACTTTTTTTATAGAATAAGAGTGACAAACGAGCACACAATCCACCTGATGGTGAATGGATAATGTGGCCCACGGATATCCTCTTCAATCCTCAATCAAGAACCAAAATTTGGATACGTTGCCACCACTGAGGGCTAAGAGGAATGCCCCGTTTCCTGTAAAAGAGTCTCCGGTTCTCTATACTCAGCATACGAAACGCAGCAGCACTGAACTACTGGGTCGGCTCTACGTTCTCACAGAACACCGACGGAAAATACGTTGGTATTCTGTGAGAGCGTAGAGTCGACCCATTCGTGCTACAACCATAATAAAGCTGCATCACGGCTCTACCACGTAATAAATTCTTTCTTTTTCTTTTATTTCTTTCTGTTTTTTATTGTTTAAATAAAATCCACACTAGGGTATTGTGCTTTTCATGGAGGCAGTTTATATAAAAATTGCAATGGGACAAATTTCTGTTCCGTGCGATATTCGAAAATTTATGAATAATTTATTCTGTTTTCCATTTCTAGTTGTGTTATCGTATTAATTGACAACAATACACAAAAGTAAGTGACGATTTTTAGAGCGTCATCCCCTTGTACGGCTCTTGGTAATTGCTTATAACGTGGTCAAGGATTGGTATAATGACTAATAAATAGTAAGATACGTGTTGCTTATTCGCTAACTGTGTCTAAGGACATAGACGAAAAGTTACAATAAACGTTAACCAAAAGGTGACATGAAAATTAGAATGTAATAACAGTCACAAAGGGTCATGAAAGATTTTCAAACGAATGGGAAGCAATACTGCCGCACAGAAAAAGTATAATTAATTTCATCGCACGAGCAAGAACCCAAAATTTCTCTAAGATTACCGTCTTTACCAATAAAAATTGCGTACATTTTAAGAAATATCTCTCTCTCTCTCTTTCTCGCTCTACCTCTAATTCTATTACCCTCTCTCTCTCTCTCTACCTCTAATTCTATTACCCTCTCTCTCTCTCTCTCTCTCTCTCTCTCTCTCTCTCTCTCTCTCTTGCTCTACGTCTAATTTTCTCTTCAA
The DNA here is from genome assembly GCA_036936625.1 of Parnassius smintheus behrii. Lineage (NCBI taxonomy): Eukaryota > Metazoa > Arthropoda > Insecta > Lepidoptera > Papilionidae > Parnassius > Parnassius smintheus. Next base: position 21,419,134 of record JAUPFT010000016.1, on the reverse strand, counting down.
TTGCTTTATTGATTAATCAGTCGAACATTGAATATCGACCGAGAATACTACCATGTATTGGAAGCATATGCTCGATGAAATATTCGATTCGTGATTGTTTAAGAGGAAATCTGTTGTGATTATTCTCAGTGACGAATGAACTCCGAAACAATTTTCAAGAGACCTGCGATGTGTGTGGATTAAGGGATTCTACGAATAGCAATACATTGAGGTTAGTAGTGTTACACGCAAGTATGAGTCATAATTCAGGAGCAAGTCTTCCGATAACATTCCGATGATATCCTGGACGTCATCCTTACTGAAATTGGAATGGCTCACCAACACCTAAAACGGCAAGGCACCGAATGACGAAGGAATTATTACGGAGCTTTTTATAGCAGGTAGAGAACCGATATTTATATTCCCTCTGACACTGTATTAGTTCGTTCTTTACTATGGCGCTACTCCGGAGATGTGGGGCAGATGCAAAAAGACCATATTTTTGTTCAATAAGGGCAACAATGCCCTATTGAAGAACCCTTGTAAGCCGTGCCTTCTAAACTAGCTGGTTTCCGAAAAGACTTTTGGTACCTTAGACCACATACATACGCTTCAGCAATTTGTACAGAAGAAGACCGAAGAGCGCACTATTTACCTCAAAAGCCTTTATAAAATCCTAAGAATATTTTTTTCAAAAGCGGCACATGATACCACATAATTACATTTCAGCATCTTTAATTTTAAATCCAAAATAGCGGGGCTGTTGTCCTGAGCGGGTTGTTACAGATAATCTTTTAGTTATTATATTGTCATAACTTTATTTTATTAGAGTACTATGTAGGTAATATTATTTTGTATTTTAATCTGTAATGTTGAATGCATGAGAAACCTCGTAGATTGCTTTGATTTATTAATATGATTCTATTATAAATTTATAATACATCATCGTCTATTCAGTCCTAATAAAATTTCAACGTAAGATGCCACTTATGTCCTCAAGGAAATTGGTCTGGATTTTTTGTAAGTACCTTTTAATAAATTTTCCTGTAATAAATTGTAAATTGGTTTAATTTTGTGTAGTGAAATAAGTTATGGGAATAATACAGTACAGGGTAATTTTCTAATTGGCTCCATTCACAGAAATATATTTAAATAGATAACACAAGGACCGCGGTTTGCATGAATGCCAAGCTCTCCACATTATTTCTGCCGTCACAAGCGCTATGTTATAATAGGCAATTTCTTTTCGTGCTTGATTATTAGGTATTATTATACATTATGCTTGAAGTAAAGGCGCTGTGACGCATACAATTTTAGTTTTAATATGAAAATCGAGTTTTCGAATTATTCATTGTAATGAACCAACCGTTCGCGACGTCTCAATCCGTTTTTTTAGATATAGATCCTGTAGCAAAATAAAAACAAAACACGTATTTAATAATATTTAGATAGGACTTTATAAACTTTAAGCGTAATCTAATTAAGTTATAATTCCACTGTTTCCAAAATCAAGTAGAATCGAGAACATTTAGTATGTTGCATAGAGTGAATCAAGAAAGCCACTTCTACAGTCTACACGCCAAGTGACGTCCCAGTGGTGCAGTGTCCTAGCAATGACTTGCGGCGATAAGGGCCGCGGGTTCAAATCCCGCACGGAACCAGTATTTGTATGACCTACAAATAATTGTTATAGATCGGGATGTTTGTCCTTATGAAAATTATCTACGTAAACTGCCTCCACGATACAGTAAAAAATCCAAGAGTTACGTGTTTTTTGATAGAGTGCAAAAGATAAATAGTATTACTATTTTTATGTCTGACTATTTTGATTCAATGCGGTAAACACCCGTTGAATTACGCGAAAGTATTCTGATTATAAAATGATTTACCGATGGAGGGGAAACGGCTCCGTTTATTATATTACTCTAAACTGTGGCATGTTTGCAGTTTCTAATGACACAGTTTGGCTTTTTCGCCTTTTTGACTGACTTCTAGCTATTTTGAGGTTCGAGGGCGGATTGATGCGTAACAGCGGCACCGGAAAGTAATTTTTAATTTAATCTGGACACACAAATTAGATATACTTGCGTTTTTTATTCAGATCTATGACTGTGGTTATATACGTTAATCGTAGTAAACTATGTTGTATGAAAAAGTAGGAACATAGGCATCGATATAAAGCACATTAGAACTAAGAATATAAAGCTAATCCACCTCCGTAATTAAACTTTCCTCGAGAAAGCGGGATAAAATGTCAGATGCAGTGTTTAGTAAGTAAAAACTAGTTAGATATTTTAAATTGTTGTGCTTTTTATCCTTTTTTTAAATATTTTTTATATTGAATAAAACTGTTATTTACGGATTTTATCGCGTTTAATTACATTAATTTATTGTTATTATTATCCCGACGTTTCGGGTGCTTTACAGCGCCCATGGTCACGGGGGGGACTGAGATGTTTGACGTCCCAATGTCATAGTTAGTCCGGCTACCTTCAGTTTTTTAATATTAATTTTTGGTCCGATTTACGCAAAACGAGCTTATAGTATCATGAAGTCTTGCAGTGGTATGCTTGGGTTTGGGTTTAATTTTGTTAATTATAGGATCCCAAGCAGATGGTAGCACCCAACCATCTTCTCTATTGAAATTTGGATGTTTTTTAATTTCAATAGCCTCGCGTATCATCCTTGGTAGGAATCGGTGTTCTTTTGCGAGAATTTGTGGTTTATCAAATCTAATGTAATGGTGGGGACGATCTTGAACATGTTCGCAGACTGCAGACTTCCCGGAGCGTCGGTGCGCTAGCGCTTTTTTCTGCCAAACGCACCCATTGATTAAAACTACTTTTCTTACGGATTTTATCGCGTTTAATTATTTTTATTTTTAATGCCCGATATTTCGGGTGCTTTCCAGCACCTATGATCACGGGAAACTGGAGGTGACTGATGTCCCGATGTCAGTGTTAACCCGGAGTACGTTCAGCTTTTTAATCATTATTTATGGTCGAATCTACGCAGAATGAACTTACTTCGTCTTGAAGTTTTGCAGTGGTACGGTTGGGTTTGGTTTTAATTATATTAATTATAAGGTCCTAAGCGGTTGGTAGACCTAGCGTCCTTTTCTATTGAAATTATGATGTTTTATTTTAATTTCAATAGCCTCATGTCATTACCCTTGGTAGGAATCGATGTTCTATCGCGAGGATTTGTGGTCTATTAAATCTGATGTAATGGTTGGGGCCGTTGCCAGACTTTCCGGAACTTTGATGCTTCACGTCAGCTATGTGTTCTTTGACGCGGGTTCTAGTTGATATTTTTGTTTGCCTATATATGAGAGACCACATTCACAATCAAGTCTGTACACACCTGCATCTTGTAGAGAAATATAAAATTTGACGGATGGTAAGAACTGACTAATCTTCTTCGGCGGCTTGTAGAATGTTCGGATAGAAGCTCACTTCAAGATGTAGCCAATCTTGTCTGTGACACCTCTGACATATTTTTTTTTGCCGACTTTGTACGGCTTGACTCGTTCACTGTGACGTAGGCGCGGGACCCGAAGCTTGTTGTCGTGCAGAACCTGCTTGATGTGCTGAAGCTTGACGGCCAGGTGTTTGCTGTCACGTACCCCTCGTGCTCTCTGTAACAAATATTTGCCCACGATAGCTAACTGTGAAGGATGATGGTGAGATTCACCGTTTAAATAATGGTTTGTATAGGTCTTTTTTCTATATAAACCATTATATACAATATGTAACAAAAACCCTGTGGTTCCCGTTAAGTTTGTTATCAGAATCGGTATCCAAGCCTATAGAAATAATTTAAAAAAAACACATTTAAAAAAATAATTTTAATGAAAAAAATAATTTGCAAATTGTATGTGGTTTTATTTCCTCTAACTCACACGAGTATCGGTAATGCGGGGTCTTTGATAATCCTCTTACTCCTCGGCCAATGCAGAGATAATAAAACCACATACAATTTGCACATTTGTTTTCATTAAATTTAATTTTTAAAATGTGTTTTTTTTTAATGTGTTTGGATACTGATTCTGATAACGCAGTTAACGGGAACCACAGGGTTTTTGTTACATGTTGTATATATGACCTACGGTGTTGTTAGGATTTCGGATGACTAGCACATCTAGGAAAGCTAAGGAATTATTTGCTATGTAACATATAATAATTATTTGGGATTAAGATGTTCTAAAAATGCAGTTACTTTGTCTGTGGTAAAATTGTGAAAGTATCGTCTACGTACCGCTTGTAGATCCCTGGAGTAACAGGTGCAGTGAGTAGGGTTTTCTCCTCAAAGTCTTCCATGAACCATCGATAATGGGAGATACAGGTGAGCCCACCGCAACACCAACTACTTGCTTGTAAAACTCTTCCTTTCACCAATAAATAGCCAGATGTAAGGGAATGTCTGAGTAGTACTGCATATTCTGGTGACATGTTATTTTCATCTAGTTTTATAGTTATAATTGAGATGCAGTCTTTAACAGATAGGCATGTAAATAGCGACTGAACATCAAAACTGACCATGGTTTCATTGTCAGTAAGACGTAGGTCTTTTATCTCACGGAGAAAATGGTATGAATCTTTAGTGTGTGCCCTTGTGTGTGATCTTGTGTGTCCTCTGAGTAGTGATAATATTTTGGCTAAGTGTTGAGGCAATCTGTAAGTGGCGAATCGATCTGACTCACTATTAGACTTAATGAAGCGTTTGGTTTGTGTATTGGTAACTCATACAACTTCGGAGGTTCGGCACACGCAGGTATCATCGAATTAAAGTCTAGATTCAATGTTTCGGAGTATTTCTTAATTAGATCGCTAGTTGTTATAAGCGTTGTAGGGTCTTATTTGACCTTTCGGTACGTACTTGAACGGTCCTAACCATTAAATCAGATTTGATAGACCATAAATCTTTGCGATAGAACAACCATTCCTACCAAAGATGGTACGTGAGGCTATTGAAATTAAAAAAAAACATCCTAATTTCCATAGAGAAGGAGGCTGGATACTACCACCTGCTTGGGACTCCATAATTAATAAAATTAAAACTAAATCCAAGCATACCACTGCAAGACTTCAAGGCACAGTAAGTTTATTCTGCGTCGATTGGACCATAAATAATAACTAAAAAACTGAAGGTACTCCAGGTTAACGTTGACATCGAGACGTCAGTCACCTCGGTCCCCAGTGACCATGGGTGCTGGAAAGTACCCAAAACGTCGGGTATTAAAAATAAAATAAAATGAACGCCATAAAATCCGCAAGAAAAGTAGTTTTAATCAATCTATGTCATAACTACGATCAATTTGTTTTTTCATACGTGGTAGAGCCACGGTGCGGCTATATTATGGTTGTAGCACGAATGAGTCGGCTTGACCGGGGAATGACCATGTTCTCACAGAATATCGGCGTCAAATAGCAGCTTAATACTGCTGTGTTTCGTATGGAGAGTGTAGAGATCCGGAGACTCTCTTCTACTGGAAATGAGGAATTCTGTCTTAGTCCTCAGGGGTGACAACGAATCTGCGTTTTGATTTTTAATCGAGGATAAATGTAGATGTTTATGGATAGCAGCATCCACTTACCTTCAGGTGGACTGTGTGCTCATTTGTTACCCTTTTCTACAAAAAAAAAATCCACGAGATAAATAAATGATGATAATGATGGTGATGACCTTTTAAACCATACGGTTTCTTTATGAAATGCAATGACAACTTACAACTATACTAATCAACTGTTGACATTATTATCGTTTGATTTAAATGTCTGTCGAATTTTGCTTAAACGAACCGACGATTACCCGTTCAACTTTATAGTTACGCTCGTCCTGGTCAAGTTTTGACATAAAGAAATCCCCCCCCCCCTTCAGTGTGTACGGAAGGGATATGAGGTTATAGGAAGGACAGACACTTGGCAAGCAATACCCTCTAATAAAATTAAAACTACACAAATCATTTCCGCGTAGCCACAGTCATTAAGCAGTATGTTAAAGCTGAATCTGAGTGACAGAGTAAGAAATTGTTTTAAAAGAGTGTGGTTTGTAAGATGATGTGACCAGGATTAGGAAAGAAATGCTTCGGTGGTATGGTCATGTACAAAAATTGAATGAGGAACAAGTGACAAAGCAAACATATGACATAACGTGACACGTAATTTATATATATATATATATAAAATTACGTGTCACGTTGTTTGTCCGCGATAAACTCCCAAACTACTGAACTGATTGCAATATAATTTTGCACACTGTGTAAAAAAAATATTTCGATGAATGATGAATGTAGTGTTTCCAAAAACGAATTGGAGCGGCGCGGTAGACTAAATGCTGTAATTTAACTTTACTCTACTTATAGTTGATATTGACAACAGAAATTAAGGATAAATTGTATCAATTAATGCAATAGGTACCTTACGTTTGAGTTCACTGCTAAGCTCTATCATGATGAATAGAAGGAGTTGCTTAGCCGTGAGCAATTTCACTTCTTCTTGGCGGAATAGGTAGTTTCCTAGATGAGTGTTATTTGCGCATTAAGGATCAGCAACCAGTTAGGATGTGCAAAGGCGTTTCTTCCGTTATGGAACAGAACCGACTCATCCTTGAGTTGCTTAGACCCAGGATGGACATGTGCTTTTTAAGACAACAGTGTCCAGTTAGGACTCTTCTTATCTAATAATATTTATCTTTGTGAATTTATGATTTGTTGATCTTGAGGAATAATGTGTCGTTGTCATTTTTTTTTAATTTAGTTTTTCTTAAATACTTGGTTGTGAGGACACTCAATCCAACTCTCAACTCAACTTAACACTCATTTCAACTCGAAAAACAACCGACGCACTAATTATAATCACGACTAATTTGTTTGTCAGGTGCTTTTAGGCGGGGAAATTTATATTTTCTGGGATATTAAATATAATTGCTGCATTAAGATTTAACATTCCAGAAAATATAAATTACACAAATATTAAAAATATTATGTATAGTTCGATTATTTAAGGTTGTCAAAGCAGTAGGCCTTATTATTACCTTACCGTAGTAAAATAAGGCCTGTTAGCAAGGTTTTTAGAAAAGTTTAATTGTGTTTTTTTTTATGGCAAATCTTACAATTTTTCGTTCATACTTTCGTTTCTCTACTAAGTCAATGACCTTAAATAAAATCTATTGATGAAATTGGATATTTCTCACTTTTCTTCGAATTTCAACTTTAATAACGCATAGCTGAGGGAAATTTTCTCAAACCATCAATCACTTTTTCTGCTTTCCTTTACTAACGTTAAATTTATTTTAAAAACTAGAGCAAAGAGGTTTCCTCTTCCCTATCCAATGCCGTGGTGTATAACTAACTTTAATGTAGGAACCGTTATTTTTTCATATTATTTTATGAACTAGTACTTCTTATTAGTTTGTGTTTTATGAAAGTCAAAAATGTTGTAATAAAATATCTTGTTTACGGTATATCAATAACATTAGTATTGGTACACTTGTTACGTGATTTATTTAGGTCGTAAAGGCTAGAAGCATGCTGTTTGGTGATGATGTGGTATTAAATAATTAACTTACTGTGAGAACTTGACTTGCTATTGTACCTAATATACATGCAACAACTTTTACGGAAATCCCAATAAGTTTACCGTTTTCTTAACATCAATAGTTTTTAAATATTGAACGTTATCATTTGGCAATGCTATACGAAGTTTAAAAGTTTTTGAACAAGCCTTCACATTTCGTTTAAGCAATGATTCGGTGACAGTAACAATTTTTGTTCAGAGTGAGTCAAATCAACGTTTTGTGTTTGGATATTAAAATGACTTTTGCTCATTTCTAAAAGGCCGGCAACGCATCTGTAATTCCCCTGATGTTGCAGTTGTTCATGTGTGGTTGTGTGGCTGTAGTCACTTCCCATCAGGTGAGCCGCGCGCCCGTTTGCCCGCTCTTCTATAAAAAATGATATCGATTAAGTATCAAAATATTATTTGCATTATCATTACAAGTCTAAAGTAGGTCATAAGCTCCCACTTTTGCAACCCATTCCAAACGGTACCGTACGCAGGCAGTACCTAAGAATACTCGATTCCTCGATTCTCAATATATATTTTGTAATAAGTAAAAGAAATTTTATTGACATATATTATACACATTACAGTTGTATACAATTTTAATCTCATCGATGCTACAAAAAAATTGAAAAGTTCCAATGAAAACATTTCATTGTATGGTCACGGAGATTTGTTTCAAAGTGCGGGATATCCTCAGGCTGGGGATATACCCCTTCTCAATCGAAAAGTAAGTAAGTTTATCCTAGCCGCATACACGTGTACGTTTTTATTTAATCTCTAATTAATTTATAACACTTATGCGATGTTGTGGGGCTAAAATCCGGAACGAAACTGTCCAAAATCTGAAATAAAAGCATAGGATAAAATGTTTACACGAATAAAATACATCTCTTTGAAAATTTTGCCTCGTTTGTCCCTAGCTAGGTTTTAATCTTTTAGCTACATCAGCAAGATTTTAATTTTTAAGACTTGCATTAGGCATTTTTGCATATTTTTGCGTCATAAGTCGGTCACCAGAGTTGATACTCTGTGGCAACCCAAGTGACAAGTTGTAAAATAATAGCTCCCAACAATTTAGCAAATTAAATATTGTAATTTGATAATATCCACCTCAATTTTTAGTTACTGTTGTTAAATAATACTTAATTGTGTTGGTAAAATAAGTAAAAGTCATAAGTATTTTAATTATATAGTGTTTTGTGTTTCAACTAAAAGTGACAGCTGTAGGTAACGAACATCGTTTGAACTTTCTGTAAGTTATTGTAATTTTCTTGTTATCCCTTCAATATTTTAAGATTTATGTTTTAAATTAGTGCAGTTTCGGATTTCAATTTGAATTATTTACCTGATAATTTAATTTGAGATCTGTAAGTAGACCCATAGATCTAGATATTAGCTTACTCTGTTTCTTCGGTTTTCTTTCTTTGTTTTCTTTTGCTATTTACACATAATAGTAAAATGAATACACGCAACGCCAAAACGCGCCAAATGGAGAACCAACTTCAAATGGCGCTTCTAGAACTTAAGGCATCAAAAGAGCAGTGTGAGCTGTTGCTTAAAGAAAGGGATGACAACGAAAAGGAAATAATAAATATAATTGCCAAAAATAGTCAACTAAAAAGTGATATGGTTAAGTTGCATAAAGACTACACAAATGTTTTAAAAGAAAGGGATCAGCTTCAGGAAACAGTCGATGAGTTTGACCGATGCAGCAAAGAATATGAGGAATCCCTCAGATTAATTGCTGCATTGCAGTTGCAGTTAAGTGAGGCTAATCAGCAGATTTTGCAATTAAAACAATACTTAGATGAATTGAAAGTGTCCCAAACTCAAAGTCTGTTCAATGAGCTCATAGAATGTAAATCATCAAAAACATTGCATCCCTCCACAACAATCGATTTGACTGGTGATGATTTTGTCACATCTAGAACAGCAGAAAGGATTACATGCAGTAGAAGAAAATTAAAGAAATACATAAAAATTAATAAATATGTCAGGAAGTACAAAAGTTAATTAAAACAAAAATTAATACAAAAAATTATATAAATATATGTAAGGAAAAGCATGTATTAATTAATAAACTTAAATTATATGCAATTGAGGTGGAAAATATGAAAAACTGTTATGAGACTGAAATAGAGTGTCTCAATTCAGAAGTTTTGTCGCTTAAAAACTCCTTAGAAATTATCTCAAATAAATATGCATCGGCTCAGGTTGAGATAAAAGAACACATATTGGCCATGAATGATCTGGTAAAGTCATGTAAATACAATGAGGAGCGCTTTGACTCCTTAATAAAACATCAGAGTGAAAATCAACGCTCCATACCATGTTCATCGGGGACAATATGTGTAAATAGCAATGACTCCTTATTTTCACCAACACTCTATGACGGTGCCATAACACAGAATAAAAACTTAAAAAGTGGTTTAAATATTAAAAAACATAAAGTTATTATGTATTGTGATGACATAGGTAAAAATTTGGGCATGATGTTAAATAACAATTTGAAAGGACATTTGATTAGTAATTATTGTATGCCTGGAGCATCGTTTAGTCATATAATGAATAAAGTTTTAACCAGTAAGTTTACTCCTAATAGCACATTAATAATTCTTGTTGGGAGAAGAGGCAATGTAAACAAAAATCAATTATTAAAATATATTGATTACCTCAATAATTTAAATGTACATAAAATTATCTTGTTTACATTGCCTTACATACAGGGTTGGCCACAAGAGAATAAAATAAGATATGATTTAAATTTATTAATGAATAATTTATCATGTAACAATAATTTAAATTTGACATTTAATTGTAACAATTATACCAATAGAATTAATTTAATAGATATTAATAATTTAATTAAGAAAATTTTGACTACAGATAGGTATTACCTATCCAAATATAATTTAAGACAGATAGCAAATGTGCTATCTTATTATTTATATATTAACTCAGCCAAGGACTTGGCTACCCAGACATCTGCTCCTATTGAGCAGCATAATGATTTGACATGTAATTTGGAATCCGTTCCAAGTAATTTAAATTAGAAAATGAGACAATAGAGGTAATCTCTAGCAATTATAATAATTTAAATAGTTTAGAATGTAGCTTACAAATCCCTAATAGTTGCAATTGTATAACTCCACAACATGATATTAAAAATTGTTTACACCTGGTGCATCAGAATATACAAGGCATGATAGGCAAAGAGCTAGAAATTGAATTGTTTTTAAATAGCAACAATATTCATATTTTATGTATTACTGAACATTGGTTAAAAGCTCATAATTTAATGTTTAACTTTAGTAATCACCAGGTGCTCAGTTCTTTCAATAGAGAAACGATTTTAAGAGGTGGCTCCTTAATTTTAGCTAGTAAATTATTATCATATAAAGAACGTAAAGATATTGTGAGCCTCTCTGTTGAGCGAACTGTAGAAATGGCATGTGTTGAGTTTGAGCACCTCATTGTTGTGAGCGTTTACAGACCCCCATGTTCATTATATGATACTTTTGAAAAAATTATGGAGGAAGTTTTCGCTAAGCTTAATAAACAGAATAAATTTGTTGTAATATGTGGAGACTTTAATATCAATCTCCTAGAAGCTTCCTCCACTAATATTAAATTTAGATCATTGTTTAAATCCTATGGTCTTTTTAATTTATTTTTGGAGCCAACACGTATTGCTGAATCTAGTGCAACATGTATAGATAACATTTTTACAAATGCTAAGCCGTTCAATAAATGTATTATTCAAAAATTGAGCTCTGATCACTGTGGACAATTTGTTTCATTACCTTATGTTCACAAAAAGCAAGTAGATAAAAAAGTAGTGTTTGTTCCAGTAAATGCACATCGCTTGGAGAAGTTTAGAAGTAACATAGTAAAAAACCTTCCATTACTTTCATATCAAAATAATCCAAATTTTTTGTATGCAAAATTATTTAAACTCATTTGCAATGAATTTAATAACACTTTTACTTCTAAAATATTCTCCTTGAATAATCGTAAAGCATTTAATGAATGGGCGACGGTAGGAGTCCATAAGAGTAGACAAAGGTTATATGAACTTTACAATGAAAGGTCATATAATCCTAGCGTCGAATTTAGGGAATATGTAAAAAAATATTCCAAAATATTTAAAAGAGTGTGCTCCTTAGCCAAGTCATTGTATTTAAGCAACAAAATAAAGACTGCTTCTAATAAAATTAAAATGACATGGAGTATAATTAATAGTGAAACTGGTAAGGTCAACTCTCGCAATTCAAACTACCAGTTAAGTTTTAACAATAAATTAACTAAATCAGATCAGGACGTTGCAATGGTTTTTGAGAAATATTTTACTGATATTCCGATCTTAACCACTAAGTCACTGAATTCTTCTCCTACCGTCGCCGAATCATTACTTAAACAAAATGTAAATGTATGTACAAAGAATTTTACATTTCATAAAGTTTCATCAAAAGATATTGTAAAATATTTTAAGACTATTGATATTAAGAGAACCGCCGATCTGTGGGGGATTTCTGTTGAAGTTATTGCGTCTATAATAGATACAATCGCACCTCAACTATCTATTATTTTTAATAGTAGTATCAAATCTGGTGTGTTTCCTGATTTAATGAAGCATAGTAAAGTAATACCTTTATTTAAATCTGGTAGTACATTGGACCCCTCTAATTTTAGACCTATTTCTGTACTGCCAACACTTAGTAAAATTTTTGAAAAAATTATTCTTGATCAATTGTTAATTTTTTTTAATGTAAATAAATTACTTCATAAAAATCAATTTGGTTTCACAAGGGGTCGCTCGACAACCGATGCTGGTGTTGAGCTGATTAAATATATATTTAATGCATGGGAGAATTCACAGGATGCTTTGGGTTTGTTCTGTGACCTATCCAAGGCCTTTGATTGTGTTCACCATGAAACATTAATCAGGAAACTTCAACACTACGGTGTAAGAAATGATGCTCTTAAATTAATTATTTCATATTTAAGTGACAGAACACAAAAAGTTGTTATTAATAGTATGAGTTCTTCCGGGTCGATTGTACAAATGGGCGTTCCTCAGGGCTCAATTCTTGGCCCCTTTCTGTTTCTTGTATATATTAATGACTTACCTTACATAGTAGGGGATAACCATGATATAGTATTATTTGCTGATGATACTTCATTAATTTTCAAATTAAAACGACAGTTATTAAATTACGACGAAGTAAATAATGCTATAGCTAAGTTAGTCAATTGGTTTAATGTTAATAATTTGCATTTGAATGGAACTAAAACTAAATGTATGAAATTCGTAACTCCTAATGTTAAACATGTCAATACTAATGTAATTTTAAATGGGGAGGAGCTGAGTCTTGTCGATACCACCATTTTTCTTGGAATCACACTGGACGCAAAGCTTCAATGGCTCCCCCATATATCAAAACTAGCTAGCAGACTTAGTTCTGCAGCATATGCTATAAAAAAGATTAGAACTCTTACCAGTGTTGAAACAGCTAGAATAGTTTACTTCAGTTATTTCCATAGCATTATGTCGTATGGTATTTTGCTATGGGGACACGCGACTGACACTGAAATTATATTTATTTTACAGAAGAGGGCCATTCGAGCAATATATAATTTAAAACCAAAAGAGTCACTGAGACAAAAATTTAAAGAAATTAATATATTAACTCTGGCCTCTCAATACATTTATGAAAATGTAATGTACGTACACAAAAATAAAAGTAGTTTTGCGAAAATAAGTGATATTCATTCTGTAAATACTAGGAACAGACACAAGCTGGTAGTACCTGTTACTCGACTCCACCGAGTCAGTAATTCATTCTTGGGGCGATGTATACGCTTTTACAACAAAATCCCAGAAAATATACAAAATTTGTCATACACAAAGTTCAAAAATGTTATTAAACTAAGTTTGTATAAAAAGGGTTATTATAATATTAAGGAATTTATAGATGATAATAACCCCTGGGAAGGGTGATCGCTACCAAGCTATTTCTAATTTATCTTGTGTTGTTGATTATAAACATGATTGTAAGCTATTATTAAAAAAAAAAGTCCCGCTGGGTTTCTTGCTGGTTCTTCCCAGGACAGAGGTTTTTTTTTTGCGAACCAGTGGTAAATTAAAAAAGTGACGTTCAATAAGTATTTTTATAATCTACATTGAATAAAAAAGTTTCTATTTCTATTTCTATTTCTATTTCGTTCGACAGTTAACGGATGGCACTCCGTGAATATTCAACATTTGAAGAGATTTGATGAGACATTTTTTACACAAAACTAATGTAATCATTTATACTTAATAATAAGTTATGCAATTTTTTTCTAAAAGACCAACAATAAATAGCCACCGTAATAGTAACACAAAAATTAATAGTGTTTTCAATACATTGTAATTTTCATTTTTAGAATGTCCGCAACTTCAAATAATTTTTTTTGGTTATAAAAATATTGATGTATATGTATATTATGCATAGTAATGCCCGAAAAGTAGTATAACTTTGGATATACGTGAAGGTGAACCAAGGCTAGACAGACAAATACGATTCCACTATATAGAATTCTAAAGGTTGTTTATTTTCAAAGAAATCTGTTTGAGCACACCTGATATTTATGTGTTTAATGTGGTCGGCTTTTACTTTCTAATAATTCATCTTTAGTAAATACGCTCGAATATATTATTCTTTCACATTTGAGACATACACCTGGAACCGTAAATACTAGAGAGAACAATCAACACCGTAAACATCTATGGTTTGCGCACAGGTAGCAGAAAGTTCTGATGCTGAAAATTGTTGTGTTTTACCTAAGTAATATTTGATTAGTTTTAAAAAAAGCTTGCGCTCGGTTTTAACCGCACAAAAATTACTTTAACGAATTTAAAACGTAATACGAAATGATACGATTAAATAATACGAATAGCGCGGACTATAACATTCTCCTTTAAAATGTCTTACAAAAATACTATCATATTATTGATGGATCTGTATTTCGATTGCTATTGATATATTGATTTGCTATTCTATAATTCGACTGCTGCGAGTATGGATCATTATTTTCAGACCATTATACCACGGACGTCAGTTATCAATCGATTACTGAAATATTGAAAAATATACCTAAATTAGCGTAACGCCCAAATGTTAGCCTTCTCGGCAATCTCTTTTTATGAAAAAATGTGAGCATTGAAATTTAAAACGAGTTTTGTTCATTGTATATTGATTTGTTGCAATGTTTTTTTTCAACTTTTCGTTCTCATTTAAAATATATTTTTACTTATTCATCAGTCCTATAAAAGTTTACTATGAAATTTTTCCCATGTATTATCCTATGGATCTTGCCTGGCCGTCCTTCACTGCCGGCCGTATTAGGAGGCTAAAAGTCGCTAAGCGAGCTATGGAGAGGGCTATGCTCGGATTTTCTCTGCGTGATAAACTTAGGAATGAGGATATCTGCAGTGGAACCAGAGTAACCGACATAGCCCAACGGATAAGTAAATTGAAATTACATGGGCCGGCTACATAGCTCGAAGAAAAAATAACCGTTGGGGAAAAAAGGTTTTCGATTGGCAGCCTTGTACCGGCAGGCGAAGTGTAGGGATGGGACCCCCACTAGTGGATCGAAAACCTGGTAAGATATGCAGGAAATCGATGGATGGAGATGACTCAGCACCATGCTTTGTGGCATTCCTTGGGGGAGGAGGCCTATGTTCGGCTGTGGACTTGTGAAGGGTTGTAATGATGATGATGATGAATAAGAGGAGATTTAGCCACTAATGAAAATATATAACAGATTAATCATAAGAAAAATCTGATCCTGACCAGATTCCCTTTTTTACCGGTCCGCCTTATCAACCAAACTTAGGTCTATCACAATGAAATTAGAGGAACGAGGAAAAGGGCCGGCTCGAAGAGGTGCTGTAAAACTTTCACTGCTGCCACTCACCCTACCCTCTGCGACTTATGAATATGTCAAAATTTACCTGCGATATATGCGACGGGATATGCGACTAATGGGGAATACTTGCCAACCCACACAAAGTATAAGTAGACATTACCCATAAGAAGGGGAAAAGGTAAATTTGTAAGACACAAGGTTTTCACTTTGAGCTATCTAAAATTTGTACAGATGATTACCTTGACGATGAAAACATTACTGCTAAAATTTACTGATGAAAAGTATGCAAATAGATTTTAGAATTCATGTCCACTATTTGTGCAATGTTACGGATTGTTGGTTTTCCGGTATGATGCATGTGACGTTCGTGTCTCTTACAGAATAACACCGTTCTTATCTGACACGATTTATAAAATTTTATTTTCTTCCCTGATGTATGAACAAACAACTTTAAACGTATGTTCAGAGTGTAATCAATTGTTTTTAAATATCTGCAGATATTCAATGGGTTTCGTGTGACAGCCCAGGAACATCCGTACATCGTGAGCGTTCGTCGACTATTCACACATTATTTAACGGCAACGTTGCTCACGAAACAAATAGTCATCACCGTTGCTTCTCCCCTTCACGAGTGAGTTCTATTTGTTTTGAGCGACCGAGTTCTTTAGAATTTTAAAAAATATACAAAAAGTACGCAAGCATTATATGATTGAAATTCTCCCTCCCCCATAATGTAAGTTTCCATATTTAAATACGTGGGTTTTTAAATATAGATTTATTTAAATCGAATAGGAAATATCATATAAATACAGTACCAGTACGCACACGAATTTGGGTATTTAAAAATTACGACGAATTTCAGATAGTGTAATAATGATAGACAATTTTTAAGAGGTCGTCAACTGTTTTAAGAAGTCGTCAACTGTTTTTATTAAGTAGTATTCTCTTGTAACATAAATCTACTCTATTTGATCATAAATAATTTAACAGAAGAACACATAATATATGTTTGATTTGTAAATTTAATGCCGCTTTCCATAGACTTAATATATGCCGCTTTCCTCTATATGTGTTTCCTTTTGCATCCTTGGTACACATCTGTACAGTAAAATACACAGTAAAATAGACATTTTAGCACTTATTTATTACTTGTATAGAAGAGTGCGTAATTCTCATTTTAGTTGCTTAATGTATCCCATTATATATTTACATTCACATTTTGAAAAATATGAAATAAGACAACTACCTGTCTTTCATAGACAAAATTCATGTCTAACAAATAAACTCAAAAATAACTTGTACATTGAACACACAGTACACAACACATTACTTTGCCACATTTTCTATTAGAGAATGTTTTTCGTGATTTCTTTTCTTATATAAAATTTTTAATTTTTAAATTATTCATTCCTAAATTTGCTCGTAAATGTACCAATGTACCAATGTCAACTATTACAGGAGGGTCTAGAACCCTATAAGATAGGTTTGCCTAGAACTATTAGGTATATAAAAGGTTATTTTTACATCTGGCACATAAAACATAGTTTATATGATGGTTTGTGAGCCAGATATTTTATATGCGGGGGAAACAAAATAGGCAGTATGTATTGTTTGCATATATATATATATATATATATATATATATATATATATATATATATATATATATATATATATATATATATATATATATATATATATATATTAATGCAAATCTCGCAAATAAAACAGCATACAGACTAGCACATAAAACACGACGCGTCAAAGGCGTGAAGCGTCGGTATACTCGTATACTGCAATCGTTATAATGCTGAATATTATTGTACTTTAGTATAAACAGTGACGTAAATATTGTACGTAATATGTATTTATTATTCTAAGATATTTACCGATTACATCTATGACAAAAATAAAATTAACTTTGTTCTTTTACAATTTATATAAAAGTTAATCGCCACGCAGTTAAAATAAATAAAATAATTATAGAAATGTAAAAGTAAAATGTGAAAATACATATTGACTTAATATTCTTTGTGTTATTTTTGAGTTTATCATGTTTATAGATATGTCAGAATCACCTGTGATCTACATTTAATCGAAAACCAAACGACTTACTATACGTCGTTCATAACAATTACAGCTAAGGAGTAAAATAATTTTCCAGCAGCTCTGTATTTACATTTAATCCAAACATAGCTTCAAGGCAAGAGTGTAAAGGTCAAGAATAGGCTTTTGTTAAGCTAAGTCCGTACGCTTTAGCATCTTCTGCTGCATCTACGTTTACCATCACGTAGGAAAGTAGTCAAACACTGGCATATGATTTAGGTAGTTAAATTATTTTTTTTATTTCTGCCGCTAAATAAGTGCTTGCACTGCTGTTTGGGTCTGAAGGATATAGAAAGCCAGTAGTATTACAGACTGAGGTCATCTTAGTTTTCAGAGGTGAGGACACATCTATAACCTCTTTTGTATGAAGTTGGCTACAGGTGTCGATGGACTGTCGCAGCCCCTTACCTTCAGGTGAATAAACTTATCATTCGCTTATTTTATAAAGAGGGCAAGGAAATTTAAGGACAGAAACAATTAATCTAAGTGTACAAATTGCATGTCAGGAGATATTGCAGCCTACGCAACTGTATCACAATGTCATTGAGTGGCGGCCGCTCGAGGTATATAAAAACGAGCTACAACATGCAACGAAAGGCAATCTTAACATAATTACATAAACACTCACGCCTGTCACCCAGAGGGGTAGGCAGAGATTACAAACTTCCATTTGGCACGATCCTGACACACCTCTCTCGCCTCCTTCACATCCATACACCTCCGCATACAAGCTCGTCGGTTAAGGGTACTCCTAATTTGGCCCGTTTTCAATAAATCGCCAATTTGTTCGATAAATTTTCGCCTAGGACGTCCCTTTCCGACTCTGCCATTCACTTCTGCAACATAAATTTTCTTTGTCACTCTTTCCTCATTCTTTCTTTCCACATGACCAAACCACCGAAGCATTCCTTTCTTAATCCTGGTCACAACATCATCTTGCAAACCACACTCTTCTCTTATTACACAATTTCTTACCCTTTCATTAAGATTCAGCCCTAACATACTCCTTAATGACCGCATTTCTACTGATTTCATTCTACTCTCGTGCTTCTTCTGCCACACCCAACTTTCACTACCATACGTTAAAGTAGGGACCAACACAGCATTGTGAATTGCCATACGTGCCTTTTTCGACACATTTTGACTCTTCACAATAGAGTGCAGGGCCCCATTTACTCTATTTCCCGCATTCATTCGTCGTTCTATATCCTTATCTTATCTCCCATCCCTGCTAAATACGCAGCCCAAATATACAAACTCATCTACTTGCTCGATCAACTCCCCTTCTATTCTTATTTCACAAATCGTTTTACTTTCTTCTCTTTCAAAAACCATAACCTTCGTCTTACTTGCGTTCACTTTCATACCCCTTTCTTTTAATGATCTGTTCATTAATGTAACCATCATTTGCAACTCGGCCGCCGACGACGCAAGGATAACTTGATCATCGGCGTACAAAAGGCATTTGACGGTTAACTCACCCATTCTTAATCCGCATTTTTCAACTTTCAAATTTTGCAAAAAAACTGTCCATAAATAGGTTGAACAGCCACGGGGAAGCCACACAGCCCTGTCTGACACCTTTATGGATGTCAAACCAGTCCGAGTAGACCCCGTTGATCCTAACACAAGCACTAGAGCCCCTATAAAGGGACTCCAATGCCCGTATCAAGCCAGCGCTCAACCCAAATGAGTTCAGTGTTTGCCATAGCACATCCCTATTCACTCTATCATAGGCCTTTTCCAAGTCCATGAACGCACAAAAAACCTTTTGGTTTTTGGCCAAAAACTTCTCCGCGATCATGCGCATGGAAAAGACTTGATCTGTACATCCCATTCCCTTTCTAAATCCCGCTTGCACATCCCGAATTTTTCCATCAGTTTCTTTCATGACCCTTTCAATCAGTACCTTAGCATACAGTTTTCCCACAATGCTAAGAAGGTGATGCCACGGTAGTTTTTACAGTCCTGCTGCGACCTTTTTCCTTTATATACTGGGACTATCACGGCTTTGCACCAGTCTACCGGTACCCGCTTCAGTTCCCAGCATAAATTAAACAAGGTGCGCAGCAAGCCTGCCACCACTTCCTCTCCAGCCCTTAGCATTTCGAGTGAAACTCTATCATATCCGGCAGCCTTACCCGCTTTCTTGCTTTTCATTGCTTTCATTATTTCACCTTTACTTATCTTGCTACTTCTTTCCTCTTCTTTCGGAATTTCTACTTCACTTAGTACAGACGTTGTCTCCTCACTCATAAACACGCTTTCAAAATATTCCTTCCATCTCTTTAAACTCAAAACTTCATCATTCAGAATATAGCCATTCTTGTCTCTTATAGCATTCATCATAGGCTGTTTTGAATGTCCCCTGGCAGTTCTTACAAGTTTCCAGAACATTTTAATATTTGCCTGGAAATTATCCGATATTCTTCTATCATTCTTATCCATTCTTTCTTGCTTTTTTCTTTCAACTACTTCTTTTACTCTCTTATTAAGATGTCTAAAGACTGCCTTTTTTCTTTCAATATCATCATTCGTACCGCTAGAATTACCAGCCTTTGTTGCTAGTAAATCTAGCCATGCTCTCTTCCTTGCTTCAACTTCCATACGTACCTCATCATCCCACCATAACGTATTATTTTTCCTTTCATTCTTTCTCTTACTAACACCACATACTTCGGTAGCTGCATCCACTAAACCTTTCTTTACATTTTGCCATACATTCTCTAAGTCTAACTCTATCATACATAATTCATCCAAACCACTTATATTTTCTTTCAGTCTACACTTGAACTTGTTTTTCTCACCTTCATCTTGTAACCTTTCTGTGCTAATACGTTGTAACGCAGTGGTAGACACAGATGAACGATGGCGCCAACACCTGAATAGACCATTAATTCGGCATAAAACCAAATAATGATCCGTTCCTACGTTAGAACCCCGGTAAACCCTTGTATCCACCACTGCGCCCCTCAATCTTTCATCCACAAGTATTAAATCTATCATGCTTCTATCGTTACCTCTTTCCCAAGTATACATGTGAATCCTCTTGTGGCGAAAGCAAGTGTTCGTCACAAAAAGATTCTTTTCCATATATACGGTGAGGAGACTTTCACCATTCTCATTTATACTTTCATCACCAAACGTTCCCAATATCCTTTCATAACCAAGCCTCCTCACCCCAACCCTTCCATTAAAATCTCCTAGCATAATAATATTTTCATTTCCCTTACACTTCATTAACACCATCCTTACCATTTCTCAAAACTGCTCTCGGATATAAGTGGGCTTAGACATGTCTGGGGCGTAGATCCCTAACACAAACAACTTCTTTAAGCCCACTTTCATTCGTATCCATAGCAGTCTTGGGCTTACACATTCATACTCTTTCACACATTAGCCCATTCTTTCTGAAAAGATGATACCTACTCCCTGGCATGCCCGATCGATCTCGTCTACACCAAACCAGTATGCGGTATACATGCCATGTGTAGTGACATCCTTCCCCTTCCTTTTCGTCTCATTTACACGTAACACATCTATTCCTCTATCATACATCATATCGCATACATCCATTTTATCATTCATTGCCCCACATACATTCAACGTAGCCAGACGGGCTTCTGCAATCCACTTTTCGCCTCTCCGGGAGACAGAACGTGACGGGTGGCGAACCTCGTCGCCGGTTTTCCTCCCGGAGATTCTTCGCACCCCTGCCCCATCAAAGGGGCGCCGGGAACTCGGGGCTATTTCTTTTATATGGTTCCTCATGGTGCGGATAAAGGGTAGTATATTTTACGCCTCTACCACGGCGTGGAGCCGAGTCTGTGCTATCGGCTTGTCGCTCATTTAGCACCACCCGGGGGACACGTGTAGGGTGGGCCTAGGAATAGGTGGTCAAAGCCTACGGACGCGAGCGACTTATCCCCCAATCAAACAATAAATTTAGTAGGCATCTTTGTCAATGTCCTTTCTGCACGGTCACAGGCTTAAAGAAAAAGCCTTAAACTCTCACTTCATTTACCTTCATTTATCATTTACATTTTACAAGGCGTGACGTCACTTCGCCGTCGTATTGTTTATGTTTCCGCGTGAATATCGTAAACATGTAACAATATTCTAACGTTGAGTTCTTGAGTATCTAACATTGACGAGCCAATTCAGTGAACGGATAGATCGCGGTTGACCTGCGAATTGGCCGGCGAGATCAACACACCTAACACCTCTAGACTTTTATTTGTGCGCTCAACTAAAACGATTAATGTACACAGAAGAAGCACAAATTTATACTCGTAGTGATATAAAACAGCGTATAATAGACGTATTTAATGTGATAAAAAGTGGTAGAGACTAACTTCGAAGTTTAAAAGACAATTTTACAAAAACGTGCTAGTTTGTGTTTAAAAGGAAACTGTAGGCAATTTTAACAATTACTACGATATCGCTAAAAAGTTAGTTTTTATTTGTACATAACAATAATGTAGTAGTTGATTTAGACCTTTAAAATACGCCATGATGTTTGTATAACATTATTATTCGAAACAGTTTATCAATTCATTATAATGCAAGATACAAATTAACACGTAATTCTATTCAACTACAGCATATTAGGCAGTCCTAAGCTCGTAAAAGTATGAAGAAAAGATTGAAATCACAAAAAATACATGCATGCGCTCGCTCTTACAACTTTCATTCGCTAGCGATCGTAGCCTATTTTTAGTTTTACGCAAACGCCGTAGGTTGAATAGTTTTATGTTCTTTTTTTGGGCATATTAGGGAATTTTGCCTATATGGTTAGACTTATTTTGTTATATTTTACAAATACTTTCGAGGATAGCTTATATTCCACACCATATTCTTTTCCAGGCGGTAAAAATAGTCATCCAGTGTATGTAGAATGCCCCACTACGACACACTTCTCGCGAACTTTACTGTGGTCTTAATAATAGTAATAAGATCGTACTTTGTTCACGACGACCAGTCTCAACGGAGTCTATATCTGCGCAGGACGAGATTTTAAATTTGCACTCTCTTTTCACTCATTCTCATCTTCCGACACGATCAGAGAAATTTCAGGTGCTGGATCAACGGTCTTCTTTTATGAAGCACGGAGGTAAATGTCGCCAAAATCCTGACTTCGGGTTGCTACTCAGAATATCTTCACAGAACAACCAAACAGCTGATGTTTTATGGCCCGATCTTGAAATCGAACTCGAGACCACACGATCAGTAGACGAACTTACGGCCACTGGGCAAACAAGGTGGTCAAGGGTACGGAGTTAGGATTCAATACATCTGTGGCCATAGTTTGAAATTGGTTATGGGCTACAGTAACAAGTTACGATAAGATGCATAGTTAACGTGTTTCCTCGTTGTGAGCACATGAAAACTGGCAACATTCATTTAGGCAGCATGGGGGACACTTTCCTGCTCTATTAACCAAGAAGAGGAAAAAATGAGGTCTATACCCAACAGTTGGACATAATGAGCTAAAACGTTACTTTTACCTCCATTAAATTTTTGGCTATAACAATATAAGGTTCTTAAGCTCGAAGTGTTTGGCTTTCATAAATTCACTTGTTTTGTGTTGAAAATTATTATTATTTTCCTTTCTACAGATAGAACTCATTTTTTGGACTGATACCGTTCTTGGTAATGTTTAAATGACTTAATCTTTCAAGTAAATAGTAAATTCATAGAAATATTAAAAACAGAACCGAAGAAGAAAACAGAAAAAGATAACAGAAACTTCATTATTATATCTATGAGTAAATTGTTATTTGATTACAGAGTTCCGATCAATGAATTGGGTGTGGTTGTTGGGGAGACTTATTCCGATCGTGGTACCACCTTGGGTACTGTTATAATAGTAATAATCCACGAGGACTTCAACCCATACACGCTATCAGCTGATTTAGCTTTGCTTCGTATATATGAAGAATTTGTTTACAAGTACGTAGAATATTTTTCATAAATTTAACTTTCGTGACCTTTTTCCTGTGGCAGGTTAATATTATAACATTGTTTTTTTTTAAATATAAAATAAGCTTAAATAGGCTTCGAATGTGATACTCGTAAATAAATAAAAATTCTTTGCAATTCGTTATCAAACAACTTTACTTCAAATATAATGGGCTCATCTTGGCAAAAATTATTGCAGCAAAACTACAAGTCCAATGCTACCACTGATTCACATAGTATCTTGTATCTTGCCTGTAGGAATTCAGTTATACGTTTACTTTGCTCCCATAATATTTTCTGTATTTTGAGTACAAATATACGAGTATTTCGTTACTGATCCTTAAAAAATAATTTAATTCGTGCGCCATTTTAATAATGCAAACTACTTTTTATTTTGAATTTGTACTGTATTACTTTTTATTGTGAAGTTATTTTGAATGTTACGTCGATTCTAACTATATTTAATGAAACGGTATGCATTTTTTCTCTAAAAGCAAGGGTTACAAACGAGCATGTAGCACTATGCTGCGGTCGCCAAGATACAGACGCATTGTCTTCTGGATGACAAAGACGGAGTTCCGCGTTACCAGTAAAAAAGATCTTTTATTCTCTTCACATATGAAACTTTATGATGTTATTTTACGCTAGTAATGTACGTAAGCGTAGTCCTCTCCCATCGAACCGAAACTTTCATACTGCAGCAATAAAACCGCAGCAGAGTGGATATACGACACTCTTTACACATTGACACGCCACTACAAAGTTACACATCATAGTAAAGACAACATACTCGTATATTATGTACTCATAAATTTGAAAATCGAAAACTTATAATCTCTCTTATATAAAAATCAATTGCTGTCAGTTTGTCTCACAAAAACTTCAAATGGCTCGATCGATTTTGATGAATTATTTGTGTGTATACGAGTACGACCCTGTATGGTTGCAAACTCAGTTAGACCCGGTAGGTAGCGCTGTTGTCGAGGTTCAGAAATCACCCGTACGAACCCGGGGCGGATCGCTAATTTTAAATATTTTTATTTCGAAACTTAGATAAATAGAAAAAGAAAGACCCAACCAAGTAAAAATCATACTAAGCTTATTGTATGAAAACTCACGTACACCTATGCGTTCAGTCATTTACAACCAAAAAAAAATAGTTTCAGATGTATATGTGTATTCAGGTGTGAACTTATACATATCATGCTTGAGTGAGGGT
The DNA here is from genome assembly GCA_036936625.1 of Parnassius smintheus behrii. Taxonomy (NCBI): domain Eukaryota; kingdom Metazoa; phylum Arthropoda; class Insecta; order Lepidoptera; family Papilionidae; genus Parnassius; species Parnassius smintheus. Next base: position 21,394,387 of record JAUPFT010000016.1, on the reverse strand, counting down.
CAAAAAGTTGACCAGGGTTTACTGCTAAACCAGGCAATTAATTTAGCTTTAATGCATTTTATTTTATTACCTTTTATAATAAGCGCTTTGACTGTGATGTACTAAAGCTCTTTTAATATTTGTAGGCGGTGTCATTTATTGAAGTTCTTCTTCCAAAATTCCACTGCTGGAGATGGGTCCCTCACGTTATTATGAGGCCTTAATCTTTAATCAGCATCACAGTTTTCCGAAATCATCAGTTACAATTAGATATTAATAAATAATATTGTTAATTATTTTAGAACAACTGTCAAGCCGATCGCACTGGTGTCCCCAACGACTGCATTAACCGATGAGAGAGTGTTCGTCACTGGCTGGGGACGGTGCGACTTGACGGTATCTCATCCATAACTTTAAAACTCTGCTGTGTACCACACATACCGGTAACTTATGTAGTACCTAGATACGAGACTAATATTTCAGTTATACACGCAAAGAGAAGGGCTCCATTACCACCATTCGACTACTGTCGTTAAGAAATACAAGCATTTTTTAAGCTTATCAGTGGTTGAAGGGAATATTTAAAATGTTAATAGCGTTACTAGTACTTTTTATATAATAAAAACCTGTATTATTTTTACGAGATTTAATTTAAGTAGAGATTTATTAGGAGCACGTGAATAATTGAAATAATGTGTACGTTCCCTTTGCCTTTGCCTGAAATAGTAAATACACTAACACGGAAGTATTTTATTTTTGAATTATTCCTGTGCTTAAGAGGAAATCCGGCCTGAGAGACTTGAAGGTTTGGTATTTCAAGAAACTATCGCTGTCGCACTTCAAGCGCTAGTGCGAGAACTGCACTATACTGCAGATACGACTAGCGTAGAAACACATGAGTAGAGAAATCGACTCTTTACTCGGTGGTAAAAAGGCATTACTCGGTGGTAAAAAGGCATAATTCGAGGTTTGGCTCTCTACCATTTCATCCTCCAATATCGGACCCATTTAAAAGATATTTCATAAACTGAATAAGAAAGATTTTTTTAGAGTAAGTGTGACAAACGAGCACACAGTCCACCTGATGATAAGTGTACATTAGTAGTAGTAGAGTACATTTACCCTCGATTAAGAATCAAAATGCAGATGCGTTGTCTCTTCTGAGGACTAAGATGGATATCTACACTCACCATACGAAACACAGCAGTATTAAGCTGCTATTTGACGCTGGTCTTCCGTGAGAGCGTGATCTTTCCCTGGTCGAGCCGACCCATTCGTGCTACAACATTAATAAACCTGCAGCGTGGCTCCACCACGTATGAAATGTATATAAGTACACTGTTTCTCTATGTTTTTCTTTTTTCAGTATTAGCTATCAACACTATTAACAGCGGTCTAAAAAGACAATTATTAACTTTTGTAAGGGTTCTAATGCTTATAAAGATAATGTAGCAAAAAATGTCAGCTAACAAGATAACATAGAATAGATTGATATTTATTTTACTGTAAAAAAATCATTTCTAGGTAATAAACCAGAAAGAAAACAGGCTAGAACGTTTATATGGAGAAAAGACCATCCATATTTCCTCTTAATAGGTTATATGATTTATATAAGCTATTAAAAATAAATGTGGGTATATATAAAATTTTGTACTTTTAAGGGCAAAGAACTCTGCTTACCGCGTTCTTCGAGGTTCTTTCCTGGTGAAAAGATCGATCCAATGATGAGAACAATGACATTTTTAATGATGTCACCAAACTATTACTGCAAGGGATATGAACGTGTAAGATGAGATAAATACTTATACACCTTTTTAATTTCGTATAAAATTATGTACGTACGTAGTATATTTTATTTGTCGCAGTAGAATTATGGTAGAAGATCCTCGGTTAAGCGCTTGCCGTAAATTATCTGTACGCGGACATTCTGGTTTCGATCCATACCAAAAACAATGAAATTGATAATTATTGCTATTTTAAGTGTTCAGCAATATATCGTTAAGAAATCAAATGTTCGCGACGTCGTCGTGCGGCGGACAATAACTTGCCTAGGCCTATCTTCGTATTTGAAATCAGAGCAGTCTTTTTTTGCGCCCGAAACAATTAAGGGCAACCCTCCGGTAACGGGGGAGGGAGGTGGTGAATGCCCATAGCATACCACACAGCCGACTGTGTGATTATGTGGAGACTTTTACCCACTAAACCCCACCTTTTGGGGATTGGCTTAATGTTCTGACGAGAGATCTTTAAGCCGTAAACGGACGCGACCCACCTTGGCAGAAAGGAGGGCGCAAGCGGCTAGTAGCGGCTTAGAAGTGTGCCTAACTAGGGAAGATTACGAGATGTGTTAAGCAGGCTCCGCCAGGAGGCAGTTCAAGTCAGCCGAAAGCTTATTGGGTGGGGGGGGGGGTTCGAGAGAGAGTTTCTCGGTCTGCGCACACTATAGCGAGTGTGAAGAGAGGCTGCATAGGCAGCTGCCTCACCAATGAGTCGATTTGAGTGGAAAAGCAGAGTCTTGTGTTGTGTTGTGTGTGTATAAAACGTGGTGTCTAAAGTGAAACCTGGTTAAGTGGGCCCTAAATATGTGGGTGACCTATGTTACTGTCCCTACACTTATGCATTGCAATACCTCTGTCACTGGGAATTTTCAAACATTGTTAACTGAAATTAGATTTAATAGAGTTTTCTTATGTTTAGCTCTATAATTGGGACTTCGTACCACCCGTATAAGTGAGATAATTTATCAGGTTTAGAAAAATTATGATACGCTCGTTTACAATTTACTAATTTAAGTAATTTATTAGTGTGTACGAGAATCAAGTGAATAACGGTGCACAGCATGTCGACAAGAAAGTATAATTCTCTAACAGCCGCTGATAAATTCGTTGTTATCCTATACTATTAAACGAGCAATTCTTGTATATATGTATATATATATATAATCGGGATCTCGGAAACGGCTCCAACGATTTTCATAAAATTTAGTGTCCAGGGAGTTTCGGGGACAATAAATCGATCTAGCTAAGATTTATTTTTAGAAAATGTGTTTTTGTCCGTGTTTTTAGGCAATTAAAAACTGCTACAATATAGTTAGAATAAGAAGGTAAATTTTGTCAGTTTGGTAATGATTATAAATAGCTTATTGGTATAATGGGCGGTCACAAAATCGTAAAACCCCGGTTCGAGCCCAGACCGACCGACCGACTTTTTTATTTTTTTTTTCAAGTTTCTTTCTTTTTTGAGAAAATATATTTTTTTCGAGCCCTTTTTTTAGTATTTTTTAAAAACACGAAAATTTAAATAAAAATAATTGCACTCATGATTTTTTATTCAAATAACCAGTTCCGTTTTTTCTGTTATGTCGCTAAGATCAAAAAATATTATTTATAATTCATCAGTATGTAATTTGTATCTAAATATAATTTCCAAAACACACGAATTAAAAAAATCGAGCGAAAAATACCGAGCAAAGCTCGGTTAACCGGGTACTTGGATTATGATAGTGGAAAGTCGCTTGACGAACAGTGCACGAAATTTAATACACCAAAGTCAACTCTTTATATAATTATTCAAAATAAGGATACGTTTCCAGTGAGTTGATGGAAAAGGAAAACTAAAACGACTACGACCAGCAGAATTTCCTAAACTTGAATTTTGCTTTTTTTTTATAAAATTTGTGAATAATAAAATATGCATTTCTTTTGTATAAACATTTCCACCTCTTTCCATGATAAATGGTACATTTCGACCTCTCACAATGAGTCCACTCTATAAATGAGACAGCTATCTGTCATGTTAACCTGCCTATTTTGGAAACTGGGTAAATGAAAAGTGTATAAGTATATAGTGTGGAAGTGATAAAAAGTTCTAGGTCCTTTGAAATTCCGGTTAACTAAGTTTCACTGTATTATGTTGCGAACCCTAGATTCAAAACTCAAAGTCAAATAAAAAAATGCTGGTATATGAAACTAGTTACGATGGGTACAGCATCATCATTATAATTTGTGGTTAAGCTACTCTACTGGTCAAGAAATACGTTTAGGTTAAGACCACCTTCTCATTTCTGCTGCAAAGCAGCAGTGCAGCGACTGAAAGGTTCCGATTTAAACGGTAAGATAACCACTAGTTACAGGCATTCCATCTACATCCTCAAGGATTACAACGCATCCGTGGACCGCTTGAAGTTTCACGCTCTATTTATGGGTTGTAGACCGCAGTTTTGGCTTCATTATCTGTCTAATAAAAATATTCAGCATTTAATTTAGCATACTGTCGTATTATTGAATAAGCATTAGATATTCTCTTTGTGAGAATACTAGTGGTACTAACCATAGCTTATATTATCCGATTATTCGAAAGTCGCCGCCGTAGTAGGAGATTTAAAAAATATCGAATAATACGGAACGGGCGAAGAGAAAAACCATGTACCCTTAAAGTTAAAAAGTTAAAGTTAAAGCCTATATACTTTCCACTCCTGGGCACAGGCCTTCGCTTATTTCTGAGAGGGTTTTTGGGCAATACTCGTATGTTGTCCGCCGCGCTGCCCCCATGCGTATTGGCGAACTTCACATGTCTTCGAAATATTATTTTTTATTATTTCTCAATCACGATGTTTTCCTTCACCGCCGAGCTCGTGGTAAATCAGCACTTAAAATTGCAATTAACAATTTCATTGGTGCCGGTGGGGATCGAACCCGGTTTGCTTGCGTACTGTGAAATTTACAGCGAGCAGTAACCACCTGAGCTACAACTTACTGCGAAAATAATGCTATTAGGCGCCATGAAATGTTTGCATGTTGGTTTAAAGATGACTGACGCAATTTAGAGCTATCCTCGTCCATTTCGGTTCGAATAAAGGGGCGGATCAAGTCTAGAGTGCATGCTATCGAACCATAGCAGACATGGAATAATAATCATTTTGTGAGCCGGACCACTCTCCACATTAACGGATAAGGCTTAGTGCGAACCTAATACGTTATTTGAAGCTGACTAAATCCGTCCATTTGTTAGTACTCACTATTAAAGCTTATTATTTTGTTCGTTGAACTATATTAAACTAGTAGTGAACTCTGTTGCAATAGTTGAAGTACTTCAATCTTACTTCTAACTATATGCCTAAACTTATATTAAGGCTTTATAACTGCAGCGTGTCTTATTTTAAGTTATGTCTGTTATGTTTAAGTTAAGTCTAAGTTATGTCGGAACTCATAGGAAATCACGTCGTCTTTATATAGGTCACAGATGCTTGGGTTGAGATTATTTTTCACCGTTAATAATTAATTATTCAAACACTAGGAGCCATTATGAAAATAAACTTCTAAATAAATGAAAATATAACATTGACATACAGACAGTCGAACAAATATACAAAAAAGCATAAATTTGGCTTTAATTAATATAATAGAATAATTTTATCCATAAAATATTATAATTCTTCTTACAATATTTTATGGATAAAATTATTTATAAAAAAATTATTTATATATAGTTAAAATTATTATGGATAAATATTAAATCTGTTCCACAGATGTCTTTGTTAAATAGTTTCCCTGCTCCTTTGTTCTTAAAGGCTTGAAATAAGTCTACTGTCGAACATCAACATTTCCTGAGATAGAGATGTACGCTGATAAATGCCTTATTCATAAGATGTGCATTAGCTTGTACCAGTACTAACTATTAGTACTTGTACGTGTTGACTAGTATATATAACTTGCTCTTGCCTTTTTCAATGCTAATGAATAATAGACAGCTGCATCCTAGGGTTTTATTTATATAGTATAGTTATGGTATTATTATACTATAGTATAGTATAAAATTTATGAAGTCAACGCAAACTAAGACACGCTGCAGTTATAAAGCCTTAATATAAGTTTAGGCATATAGTTAGAAGTAAAATTAAAAAGTACTTCAACTATTGCAACAGAGTTCACTTCTAGTGTAGGGTGACCCCCCACTAGATGGAGTGACGACCTGATAAGATATGCAGGAAGTCGATGGATGTAGGTGGCTCAGGACCGTGCTTTCTGGCATTACTTGGGGGAGGCCTATGTTCAGCAGTGGACTTGTGAAGGGCTGTAATGATAATGATGATGATAGTATAGTTACAGCCTATATACGTCCCACTACTGGGCACAAGCCTTCCTATCATATCTGAGAGGGTTTTAAGGCAAGGAAGTGTCCGCCGCGCTGCCCCGATGCGTGTTGGCGAACTTCACATGTGTTCGAAATATTTTATTTTTATTTCTCAGACATGCAGGTTTCCTCACGATGTTTTCCTTCACCGCCAAGCACGTGGTAAATCAGCACTTAAAATTCCAATTGACAATTTCATTGGTGGCGGCGGGGATCGAACTCGGGTTGCTCGCGTACTGTAAAATTTACAGCGAGTGCTAACCATCTGAGTTACCACTGCTCTTATTTAAGAAATACCAGAATCCAGACACCAGAAAACCAAATACCAGATATTTTGTACCCTTGGCACTTTCTTTGCTTGACTTTTGTTTTTATACTGATAGGTATCGTATATATACGCTATGCTTATACCGACATTTATTGGAAGCTGATCAACGTTAATTAAGATGAACAAGATTCTCTAAGCATTTGCCAAAGCCACTTACGACATTCACGGGATTATATTATAATGCAAAGGAATCTCATATGCTAAACACATAGCGAAAATTGATTACATTAAGTATTTATTTATTAATTACATTGAGTGTAGCGAACCGCAGGCTCTTTTTACAAGAAACGAGGCATGCCTCGTGCATTTCATCTTAGTCCTTATGGGTTGCAACGCATCTGCATTTTGATTCATAATCGAGGATAGATGTCTATGGGCCACAGCAACCACCTACCATCAGGTGGACTGTGTGCTCGTTTGTCACCGTTATCCTTTAAAAATAGAGAAAGTTGCAAGAAGTTAACTCTGAAACATAACATCTTTTACAGCAAGGGACAGCTCTCCGACCTGGGATGTTATGCTTAGGCACGGCAAGGGAAGATAATCCAGTAGCGCCGTGTTTAGCGGTGCCCGGGGCCCCAGTGGTGCTTAATGCTCGCCTATTAGGCATTCAATCGTGGGGTTTTGGGTGTGGATATAACAACGACTTGCCACTGGTGTACACAGACGTTCGTTATTATCAACCGTAAATATATGAATAATTTATATGTACTTTGTGGTAGAGCTCCCATTCTGCTCCTTATGCCTCTTGCCTGCTCCTAGATGTCGGCCTGGGTAGTGGTAAAAGAGAGTATGATTACAGTATAGAATGTAATAGTAATAGTTTAATATATAAGAGTATAATAGTAATAGTTTAATACCGTCATTTATATAATTATACAGAATTTAAACATACGCGCAAATTTGATAGTTCATAATAAGTAATATAGGCGAACAAGGTGGTAAAGAAAAATTATTTTAATAAAAATCTCAAACATTTCGTCCTTTTCATCCTTAAAGGATGAAAAGGACGAAATGTTTGAGATTACGAATGCGTGGTACATATAACCTACTATTTTACTATGCACCCACACATTCGTAAGGGTCGCTTGGTCATAATTTCAAATAAAAGTAGAAGACTTATTTACTCATATTTTCAAAGCCTGCAATAACGCCATAACATCATTATTTATATATATTTATACTTAAATATATGGATACTCTTTAAAAAGTAACCCTGTATAGAATAATAACAATAAATATCAAACAAATGTATTTTCTTTCTTTTATTCTTGCTAGTAGTGATATTGAAATATTTTTACGCAATATATTTTATACATATTGTTTTTCGCTATTAAATGAAATAAAATTTATTTTTAATAAAAGTAATTTATTTCTTTCAGGTGGCTAGTGCACAATATTCCAATATTACGAAATCTGAGTCAGAGTAATTTAAAGGAAATATTCCAAGCAACTAAAGCCTTCATCTTGTCACAATGGCTTAGCTTAACGAGGGGTGACATCGAGCTGTTGAAATTTAAGAAGTGTACTGACAAAGATATTTCACGATCTAATATAGACATCGAGTTAGCCCAGCTAAATGGCACCGTATACGATATTAGAGATTTTATGTATAAGACTAAATATCGCAAACTAAAACAAGACATGTTACTAGATATTAAAAACTCACTTATTAACACAACCGCAAATGTTAGTAATGTAGTGCGGCCAACTTTGCATAGCAGGCCATTTTTAAACAAATATCAACTCGAAAATCAAGAATATTCAGAAGGTCATACAGTTTCAGGTGGCATAAATGCAACGGAGTCATATGATAATATAGATGACAAGGATCATTTAGAATATGATAATGATAGCGTTTCAGATGATCATGAACAGGGAAATGTTGACATTGAATAGTTTATTGTATAGTCTTATATCTATCAAATATTCTGAAGGAAATTTTCACTCTAGATAAAATACTGTAATTCATTTATATCGATTAAAACGTCTAAAAAATTAAAATAAATGAAGTTTTCATAAGCACGTAAAAAATATGGTTTTCATAAAGTAGAGTTGGAACAGCCCTAGAGAGAAATTTATGTATCCATGTATGGTGTTTCGTTCCAACCCTAGTGCTTTACAATTATTGATGTTTTTATAATGAAACAAGATTATCGCCCCGTGCTTGTTACATACATGATCCACGTTTCTTATGAGATCAAATAATACTTAGAGCTTAAGCTATCTCATAATTTTTTTTTCATATTTGGAGTGATAATAATCGCAGAATTTGAGTTTGTTTAGTCCTGTTCAATAGTGAAAACCTCTCTAACGATCATTCCCTTTGTATTCCAGTACATTCATCCTCATATTCGCCGTGATTAATCCTTTTTAATCGACTTCATAAAGTAGGAGGTACTGAATTCGACAATATGTTTTTATGTGTTTTTTCTCCTCAGAACTTTTTCTTGGATGAAGCGATTTTGGTGATTTTATTTTAATGGTGGTACTTCTCGTGTGGTCCCATAGTAATTTTATCAAGATCTGACCAGTAGTTTTTGAGTTATCCTTAATAATGCGTATTTAATTGACTTCTAATACACTGATGATGTTTTAATTTTATTTATATTGAAGTCGGTTGTAGACATTTTTTTAATTTTACCAGCTGTTTTCATTTAAAATTTATTTAATGATTAGTACTTCGAACTTTAATATTTTCCATCATACTTTCTATCCTTTATTATATCTATCCTACTTTCATCAATCGTCATCATCTTATATTTTTGTTTTTTTTTTGTTTTAACTTAATTGCACAATTTAAAGAGGGAAATATACATAAAATTTCCCTATTAGGCATTTATAGGGCTTTTTTAACTTACTTTCAGTAAGTATCGAGTCAATCGTCCCGTAAAATAAAAACATTCATAAAATTTTTAACGCCCTATTTCACCCTCTTAGGGTTGTCCTTTAACTAGGGGTTGAATGGTCTACTACATAATACATGCCTACGTAATAAAAGGAACCTATTGTCTCAATATCACGTTCTACGTCAAGTAGTTTAGTTTGTGGGATTCCTTATGACTGGTTTAAAGATTACAAGGAAGCACTCTTGGACCAACTCTTTTCCTGCTCTACATTAATGATCTCTGCAACATAGAATTAGAAGGAGCCAATTTATTAATGTACGCAGATGATACTGTCCAGCTATTTCATCATCAGACTTGGGATGGTGTGCAAAAACTTACAAAGAGAGGACTGTGTGAAGTTTCGAAGGCACTGGAAAGTAGTTTGCTGTCATTAAACACAGAAAAGACGAAATATCTATGTTTCAGGATAACAGAGGCTACTAAACCCTCCAGCAGCTTTAAAGTCGAGATGCACATGCATTTCCCATGCAATACAATATCCTTACTTCCTGGCAGACAATGTGGTTGTAAAGAGCTAGAAATGGTTAAAGAAGTGCGATATCTAGGAGTGACAATTGACGAGAAGCTAACTTGGAAGAGTCATATTTCAAATGTCACGAGTAGAGTAAGAAAGCTCATTTATACCTTTAAGAACCTAAGAGAAATTGCAGATAGCGACCTCCTCCTATATATGTATGTGCAAGGCTCTTTGCCAATTTGTCATAACGTATTGTATAGCAGTGTGGGGAGGTGCAGCGAAAACTCGTATGTTGGGACTGGAAAGGGCTCAAAGAGCCATTTTAAAAGTGCTATTTCTTCTCCCTTTTAAATATCTCTCACACGCTATGTATCAAACTTTAGAATTCTCACTGTGAGACAATTATACTACCACCAACGCCAACGTCTCAGCGAGGAAGAGAGACGTGTCCCACGGTACGGACTCGTACAGAGTTACGCTTTGAATATTACGCTGACTTCACGGATGTATAATAAATTAGGTAATTTAACAATTACGAATCAATAATAATTAATACCTGTAAATTAAACAAATATATAGAGGACTTCATGAATAAATTACAAAGATACAAAGACCACATGATGGAAAGTATAAAGTAAAACGCACACAAGTCCACAAACACATATACACACGCACGCACGCACACACACACACACACACACACACACACACACACACGCGCGCGCGCGCGCGCGCGCATACACACACGGGAGCTAACACACAATTTTTGTACACTGTAAGTAATATATTATGTGCAATAAAATATATGAAGAGCATTGACTCCTGTAACACAGGCTTTCCTAGCACAGGAGTCAAAGATCATTGTTTGCACATTTCTTATTCTGTACCAAATATAATCAAATTGTAAAATTGTGAATTATGTAACTTATTCTTATGAGTGTGTCAATAAAAACTTTTTATTGTTATTTAATTATAATAAAGGCAACTGAACGGAGAGATCTCCAAATGCATGTGCGGCGGGACTTACGCAACTTCAATACAGCTCGTATTGAAGAAGCGATAGAGTGGATCTAAGGCACCAATATACGTATAAATTTAAAAACTAGGATGTCCTGATTGACTGACTCATCGGTCATTCGTTCAGTAGCTGCCTTTTATAACACTAATAAATGATTTTGAAAAATTCATTACCTAAGAGGGTGAAATAGGGTGTTACAGTTTGTGTGAAACTTCTTATTTTACTGGGCAAGGTACACGAAGCTTTACTGAATGTATTCTGTGAATAGAGTAAACGAACAACTATATTGAAATTTTTCAAAAAAAAATTCTAACGCGGTGGCCAGAGAGAGCTCGAATTTGTATGAAGACAAAAATAGTTATTTTATTATCGGTGCAAACACTATTGAATTAAAATAATGAAATATTCCCTTTTTAATTCACCTTTAAGGTTTCTAAAAGGGGGTGCTAATACCCATTATATATACCCATTCGATCCATTCGTTTCAGAAGTATCCTCGGTGACACAGTATCAAAAGCCTTTCGTAAGTCTAAAAAGACCCCAACACCGTGATAATTATTATCCAAATAGTTTGTCATTAGTGTAGTAAGTCTTAAAACAGCATCTTCTGCAGATTTATTTATTCTTCTTAAAGCCATACTGATTAGAAGAAATGAGGTTTTTTTGGTCAAGAAATTTCGTAAGTCTAATATTAACTATTTTTTCCAGAATTTTAGAAAGCGTTCTTAAAAGTGCAATTGGTCTATAATTGCTTGCTAATTGTTTTTCTCCTCTTTAGAATATAGGGGTTATAATGGCTTTTTGAACGCAACTGGGAAAACGCCCTGTTTCCAGGCTCAGGTTACATAAATAACATAGTGGATCAACGAGAATATCTATTGATTGTTTTATGATCTTTGTACTAATCTTATCCCATCCCGGTGTTTTTGCGTCCTTCATATGTTATACAAATTTCTTTATCTCTAATGGGTCAGTGGATTATATTGTTGTATTGACAGAGCTTTTACTGTGCATATTCTTACTTGCTAGCCTCACTTCCGTCTCACCAAGTAGCTTTAATGTAGCTTCAGCTAGTGTTTACCAATAGACACAAAGTACGTATTCACTTTATTAAGTGATGCTTTAGGTGACTCATCATGAGAACAGATTAATTGAAAGGGTGTACTTCTAACCTTTTTAAGTTGTTAATATTTTGTATAACTTCCCATGTATCTTTGATGTCCCCACGTCTTTTTTCTAACAAATTTATTAAATAGTGTCTTTTTTGAGTTTTTATAATATTATTGCATGTTTCTATATTGCTTGTATTCGTTTAAAATACTGTCGTTTTCTGTGCATTTTATCCCCTTTTCGCGTACATTTTAATAACCCTACGATTATCCATGGTTTAAGTGTTTGCATTTTCTTAGGCACTGATCCTATCAAAGTGTTTTTCGATGTTATGTTATGAATATTGTTTACTATAAACTCTGTCGCATGATTACAATCTCTTAACTTATGGTAATTTTCCCAGGAGATGTCTTTGAACTCATTTTTAATTTTTTCTAGATATATGTCAACTTTCTCGCATCTGAGGTTTTTTCTTTGTACTAATGATAACGAAGTATAGAGTAATTAATATTGGTAAGTGATCAGTAAACTCATTGAAAACTATTGTTTGGGCCTGTCCGTTTATTTTGATCATAAAATGATCCAAGCAGGTAGTTTGTAGTGTAGGCTGATTAATAACAGGCACTCCATGAGTCGCCATTAAGTTAGGAAACTGCGTTGTGTATACAATTGCGCTTTCATTAAGAATATCTAAGTCGATATCTCCTGTTAACACAACAATACTGCTTTTATAATTATGTAACGTTGTATCCAATGATTCTAAAAAGTTTGTAAAACTAGGTGGCCTATATATACACCCTCTCAGAAATGAGAGGAGGCCCGTGCCCAGCAGTGGGACGTATATAGGCTGTAACTTTACTTTACTTTACTATATATACACAGCACGGTGATATTACTCTGGATTTTAATTACAAGGTAGTTACCGTCCTGGAAATCGGGTTCAATGGCAGACACTACTAAGTTATTCTTTGTGTTTATACCATCATTTTTATTCAGATGTCTCTTAATACAGTAAACATTATATCCTGCCAGTGTTGGCGGCTCATAATCCTCGTGAGACCAGTATTCTGATAGCACAATCATGTCTATTTTTATATCAAATTGGCTTAGGTATACTGCAAACATCTCCAACTTGCAATTTACACTGCGTATGTTGATGGAAACAATACATATGGACCAGTTGTTTTGTTATGGACAAACAACGTACAATGTCTCAAAGCATTTCGATGGATTATCAGATCTATAACAATTTATTATTCCAGTTTGGTCTAATTCTTGCAGAATATCTTTTAATAAAATAACCACTATAAATATATATTATTACAGTATATTACTTTAACGTTCCTTCTTATAAGTATTAGGATTTCATAAGATGTAATTGCTTTTTTAATTAGTAAGCGAAAATAAACATTTATAAAACAAGACCCGTGTATGTAAATGCAACTATAAATTATTATTAAAGAGTACCGTCTTTTGTTCATCAAAAACAAGTATGAAATTCATAATAAAAATTCTCTATTACAACTAATTTACTAAAATTAATACCAAATAAAAGTGTATTGTTTATATTTATAAGTATTGTACATTGTGTTTGATGATACACGTGATAAATTAATTAATTTAATCTAGTGTATGTGTAGGAACAGTACTTCAGGTAAGTTGACCACCTACATAAATTTGGCTTTAGTGTCATTTAAGTAAATAGTCCACTGGAATAATTTTATCCATTAAATATTATAATTACAGACGCATCTCTTCCACAGATGTCTTACATTATGATAAGTAGTTTCCCTGCACCTTTGTCCTTAGAGGCTTGAAATAAGTATACTATCGAAATAAACAGAGATGTACGCAGATAAATACCTTATTCATAAGATGTGCATCAGCTTGTACCAGTACTAACTATTAGTACTTGCACTTGTTAACTAGCATATATCACTTGTTCTTGCCTTTTGCAATGTTAATAAATAATAGACAGCTGCATACTAGGGTTTTATTTAAGAAAACCAAATACCAGATATTTTGTGCCCTTGGCACTTTCTTTGCTTGACTTTTGTTATTATACTGGTAAGTATCGTACGTATACACTATGCTTATACCGACGTTTATTGAAAGCTGACCAACATGAATTAAGATGAACAAGATGCTTTAACATTTGACAAAGCCACTTACGACATTCACGGGATTATATAGGGCAAAGAAATCTCATATGCTAAACACATAGCGAAAATTGCTTATATTAAGTATTTATTTATTAATTACATTTTATAACAAAATTTACATAACAGAGAGTTTTTTGAGAGAACCCGGTGAGCCGTGCTGCAGCTATATAGTTGTAGCACGAATGAGTCGGGTCGAGCCCGGGGTGGGACCACACTCTCACAGAATACCAGCGTGAAATAACAGCTTAATGCTGCTGTGTTCCGTATGGTGAGTGTAGCAGACCGGAGGCTCTTTTTACTGGAAACGAGATATCTCTGTTCAATTGCCTTTATACTGTTATATTTGCTGAAGACACTAGCTTTATTTTCAGTCTGACAGCCATGAGATTAAGAGCGTGATGGGAGAGTTTTTTGAGTTCTTATGCGACGGGTCTTGCAGAACTTAGCTCCAACCGCATGAACAGTTTTCATAAGCTTGTCATTCATATCGTCCACTGTATTGCAGTCTTCTAGGCTTTGGATTGAAGCTCGAGTGGGACGTAGTGCTGAAGTGTTTGTAAAGTAGAGCAAAGTTGGCTATCTGAGTACAAAATCAGAGTGTGAAATCAATCATACTGCAGAGAGGTATACTCCTATTTAGATTAATTAATAAATGAAAAGTGATAAGATCATAAAATCATATGAATTAGTTAACCATTTCCTTAGTTTTTCAAATGTTTTAATTTGAAATAAAGATTATTCTGTGAGACATGCTGACTTTTTACACTTTAATGTCACTCTGACATGCTTGAGAGCAAAATTTACAAATTGTAATGTACACCCGGGTGCTTTAAATACACGCTGGGGTATTACCGGTATCACTATATGATTTTTTTTGTTTCGTCTTAATTATTTGGGCAAAATATCCAAAGTATTTAAGCATCAATATAAGTCATGACCTGTCATGACATTTTGTTACTAACACCATGATGTTCATATTTTTCATAGTAATTGCAGCATCTATAGGGGAGGCCTACGTTCAGCAGTGGGCATACACAGAATGTACATGCAAAGGATTTGGCCACTAAAAATGAATAATAAAATTTTTGACGGCTGTCGTACACTCTTAATAGAACCCCAGCCGTGATCTTATCATCCATAAACAACGTGGGATATGCATCCTTGTGAAAACGAGATGTATTCAAGATAACGAATCGCAGCTCAAACTGTTTGTGGCACACATGCAACTTATTAAGTTCATGAACATTTATTAAAACCATTTAAATTGTCGACAATACCTCACAAGTTATTCTTCTTCTTCATATTTATTGACTACTCTAAAAAGAATTAATACACCTTTTAGTGCGATGCACATGTTTGATAAACATTAATTGATACTCGTAGAGTTGACGCTTATCGCGTCACGGTATTAACATCATTGGCGAGTACAGCACTTTCCTTCGATTTTCCGACGATATATTCCTTATGGCAGAATCGCTAGAGGACCTACGCACTATGTTCAATGACTATGTTCGAAGGTGTCTCCTAACGGATAGGTATTAAAATGAACATTGACACCGCTTGCATGAATTAATAAATTATGTATATATATATATATATATATATATATATATATATATATATATATATATATATATATATTCATTAGAAGTTAATATTTACTACTAATACTCCTAGGAATTAAGCTAGCCAAACAATTCAATTATACACTTTTCTCGTCTTGTTCGGCGAACTTTCGAGTTTCGTTCGAGGACGGGGAAAAGTTCGTATTTTATATACATTTTTTTAAAGAGTTATTACATATAATTATAATATATGTGTATATACGCCATTTTTTTCGATAACTTATTGTCATCTTGTAGGTAGAAGACATAACTCAGTTGCTGTCGAAATTTTGGGATTTTTAATCAAAAAATGCGTGAAGTAATTTTGACAGTCCTCTCTTGATGTTAACTTAACACTACCCAAAGAATTCTGAAGAGACCAAAACAGGTAAAAATCTGAGAATGCACGGTCTCGTGACTATATAGTGGATGCATTATTAACACTTCTCAACCAAGCTGTCCAAAGTTTTCGCCAAAGATCTGTGTTGTGTCTGTGTTTGGCGGAAATGTCTGGCGTTATCATGATGAAAGACCACTTCTTTTCTGTTGGTCGATTCCGGCCGTTCTTTCTCAAAATCTTGCTTGATTCTAAGTAGTTGTTGGCAGTAGAGATCCGAAGCGATGTTTTGCCTAGGTGTAAAAGCTCATAATAAACGATGCTCTTCGAATCCCATCATACACGGCATCACCTTATTGCGTGTTAATCGCAGCGGGTTTCGCTACAGTCTGTGGACTTGACCATCCTTCACCATAATAATTTTCGCACGATCTTGTTGTAGGTGATCCACTCTCATCACAAGTGATTATTTTTTGTCAAAATGATTCAGTTCATCATTACGTTTCAATAGAGAATCGCAAATGAATACACGATTTCTTAGGTTTCTTTCCGTGAGCTCGTGTGGTACCTAAATATCTTTATCTATCTAATGTATTCGAAGTAGTTGTAATATTTCGAATACATTACTTAAGTGTCAGAGGCTTTATTACTGAAATCTTTGTTTAGTTTGAGACGTTAATATATCTAAACAGCAGCAGTACATATTGACTTTGAAATACGATTCCGGGTATGAAATTCTCTAACCTTCTGATATTCTTCATAAAAACACTTCGTTATCTTCTTTCAATTTTTTGAAAGCAGTTTTACACCCCACTATTGCTATTCTCTGGACTCGCGCAGCAAATCATAGAATGAATTTTGATTTCTTATTTCGCTCAATGTATTCAAAAGATTACTTAGTAAAATGTTAGCTTTCTGTAAGTCATTAAATGCATGCTGCATAGCTTTAGAAACAGGATTAATAATTTCAAATATTGAATAAGAAAGGCGATAAGTACATACCATAAAATTGCAGCTATTTAATACGCGTTCCCCAGTATCTACGCTAGGGTGGATTTTTTACGGTGGATAAACGTAATAACCCCATTTTTTCCAAATAATCAAAAAAATTGACAGTTCAGCAACACATCGTTTAAAATTAAATTTAGTACGTGTGCCGCACGAAGAACATAATCGGCATTTGGGACATAAGGGTTTGTAATCCTCCATATACAACCGACACGATATTTGCTCCATCGTACCTTTTTTTTTTTTTTTTTTTGCGGATGGAAAATCATCTAATGACGCCTTTCGCTCTGGGTGGAGCGTAAGGGAGTGTCAGACTTTTACTGACTAAAAACCATCCGTGTTCCTTCAGTGCCCTTACGTTCCGGAGCCGCGGTATCTCTTTCGAACAGCCCGCAGCCCCGGCAGGCGTCGGCCCTTGCGGGCCCCTTCTCGCTGCTGACAGAACAAAACGCGCCGTCGACACGGCCTGTCGTCGTTAGACGGACGGACGGCGAGCTACCCATTGCTCGCCGTCCACAGGCCCGCGCCTACGGTGGCCGGGGGCCACGACGTAGCCCCCGACGCCCAGGTCGTCTCCCGCGGCGGCCGGAGAGGAGAGCTGCTGCTCTCCGCTTCTCCCGCTCCGCCACCTCCTTCGCTAGCATCACTGCTTCGCAGAAGGTGGTGACGGCATCCCATTCCGTCTCGCTCCGGACCATGGCTTCGACCAGGGCCGGACGCGAGAGGTCGCCGCCGCCTATCGCCGCTACGAGGACACGGCGGTGCTCCGCCCAAGCAGGGCACACCTCCACGGTGTGTTTCACCGTGTCCTCCGGTCCATCCTCGCAGTGGGAGCACCCGGGCGTTTCCTCCCGCCCGATTCGGTGCAGGAACCTTCCGAACACACCGTGTCCGGTGAGGACCTGCGTCAGGCGGAAGGTGAGGATGCCGTGGCGTCTCTCAAGCCACTCCTCAAAGAGGGGTCTTATCGCCGCTATAGTGGCGTGCCCAGCACGGGGTTGCGACAGTCGCTGTCTCCATGTCGCCATGAGATCGTGCCGGAAGTCTGTCCGCTGCGCGACAACTTGCCGCGGCAGCGGGGTTTCCCCACGGCATAGTGCCTCCGCGCGCCATTCGTGCAGGCGCGCGAGAACTATCGCCTCCAGATCCCATGGCGGCAATCCGGCAAGGAGGCTCGCCGCCTCGCGGGAGATCGTGCGGTAGCCGCGAACCATTTTCACGGCAATCACCCTTTGGGCCGCGTTCAGGTGGTGGACGGCAAGCCGCGCCAAACCACGCGCCCACACCGGGGCCCCGTAAAGGGCCATGGACCGCACGATTCCCGCGTAGAGCCTCCGGCAGGAGGCGTTTGGCCCTCCCAGGTTCGGCAGGAGCCGCCTGAAGGCAGCCCCGGTCCGTTCCAGTTTGGGAGCCAAACGTCGGAAGTGCTCAACGAAGTTCCATCGGCCGTCGAGGACGAGTCCTAGGTACTTCAGCGTCGACTGTACGCCGATGGATACCCCTCCTACCATCACGGAGGATCCCGGTGGTGGCCTGTTCCGAGGACCATGGAAGTGCATGGCCTCGGACTTGTGCAGAGCCACCTCCAGACCCAGTTGCCGAATCCTCTCAACGACTATCGCAACCCCGCGTGTCATAGTTTCCGCCGCCGCCTCGTACGACCCCCCTTGTGCCAGTACCAGCGTGTCGTCAGCGTAGCAAACTACGCTGACGCCGGTAGGGAGGTCGGCGCGCAGCACCCAGTCGTAACCGATGTTCCACAGAGGTGGCCCCAGAACCGAATTCTGTGGGACACCGCACGACATCTCTCGCCGGTTCCACTCACCGTTGCGACCGGGGTAGATGACGGCCCTGTCCGTCAGGTAGTCCCCGACTATACGACGGAGATAGGTCGGCACCCGGTGATACCGGAGTGCCTCCCTAATGCAGCTCCAGGGCATGGAGTTGAAGGCGTTGGCGATGTCGAGAGACACCGCCAAGACAACCCCCCCTCTGGCCACTGCATCTCCCGTCGTGAGGGCTCTCACGCGCATGATGGCGTCCACCGTAGAGCGCCTCTTGCGGAAACCAAACTGGTGTTCCGCAAGATCCGGCCCCGTCCCCGCAAGGTGCTCGGCGAGGCGGTTTGCAATGACTCTTTCAAAGAGCTTGCCCACCTCGTCGAGCAGCACCACGGGCCGGTATGCGGACGGAGAGTCCGCAGGGCGCCCCGGCTTCCGAATGAGGACCAGCTTCCCCGTCTTCCAACGAAGCGGGAATTGGCCTCTCTCCAAGCATGCGCTTAGGAGCCTCTCCAGTCGGGGCCCGTGAGCCTCCGAGGCCAGGACCCAGGCTTTGCCAGGCAAGCCATCGGGTCCTGGGGCGGTATTCCTGGCCTTGAGCCTACGCACCGCCACTCTCAGTTCTACCCCGGTCCCTTCCGGGATGTCGTCGTCGTCGTCCTGGTAGTCCGCTTCCGGCACCGCAGGTGGCGGAGCCATAGGCGGGGGCGGATGTTCCCCTCGCGCAGGGAACAGAGCGCTCACCACGTCCTCCACGAGCTGGGGCCGGAGACTTTGCGTCAGCGGGGGGGCCCAGGTGCGGAGTTTATCCCGCACCATCTTGTAAGGGCGCCCCCACGGATCTCTGTTGAGAGTCTCCAGCATCTCCTCACGGGCCCGATCCCGGGCCCGCAGGACAGCCTCCCGGAGGGCGGTCTTCGCCGCTCTGTATCCCTCGTACAGCTCCGCTTCAATGGCTGCCGCATTCGGTGGACGAATGCGGAGCCTGCGATGCCTGGTGTACAGGTGCCGCGCGGCGACACACGCCTCGCGCAGAGACGTCAGCTCACGCGACCACCAATACACCTGACGCCGGGCGCTTTCTGGCCGGACTCGGGGCATTGCCACGTCACATATCTCGGACATGGCCTCCTGGAACCACCCTGCCTCATCATTGACGTCGGCAGGCCTGTCCGGTGATGACACCCAGGCCTGCACGATCGAGGCTTCCAGAAGGAGCTCCCGGTCCAGCTGCTTCAGCGCCCAACGCGGACCACTCGGGGCCTGTTGGACTGGCGCGCTCGAGGACTGGGTGGAGACATCAAACCGGATGTACCGGTGGTCGGAGTAGGTCTCCACCCCCTCCATGACACGCCAGTCAATGGCACGCGGCGACAGAGCGGGGCTAGCGAACGAGATGTCCACCACCGACTCGCCCCGCATCCGCACACACGTGGGGACAGAACCCCGATTTAGGACGACCAGGCCTGTCTCCAGAGCCCAGTCTTCCACCATCCTACCCCGCACATCTGTACGACGAGAACCCCAAGCCAAGTTCTTGGCATTGAAGTCCCCGAGGACAAGTACGGGAAGGGGATAACTTCCGACGACGACTGCTCTCAGCTCTGCAAGAGAGTTGTGGAGCTCGGCGAGAGATCGGTTCGGGGAGAAGAACACCCCCACAACGACGAACTCCCCGAACCGTGCTGCTACGCACCCCTGACCCCTCCTGATACCTTCAAGGGTCGGGGTACCGGCGGAGGCCGAAGAAATGATGGCCACTGAGCCGTTAAGGTCCGCCACCCAGTTCTCGCTAGGCCAGACAAAATACGGCTCAGCGACCACAGCGATGTTAATCGACCACTGCGCCATGCTCTGGAGCAACAGATCCTGAGCGCAGGCGCAGTGGTTGATATTCGCCTGGAGGAAGCTTAATGGGGCCGTTATAGGCATTTCATTTCAGCTTCCTCCACGGGGGGCCCCTCTGCGGGCGTCGGTGTCGCGGCGGCGGCGGCGGCGGCGACAGTGACCGCGGTGGCGGTGGCAGTTGCGGCCGCGGCGGAGGCCACAGAGGCGATGGCGGCTTTGGCCCCTACCCTACCCGCGGCCTTGGCCTTGGCGGGTGGCACGCAGGCCTTGCTTCCGGCCCGGTGATCGGCTGGCCTGCCGGTCGCCGCACATGCATCACAGTGCGGCGTGGCGCAGCAGGTCGCCGATATGTGTCCGGGCTGACAGCAGCGGAAGCAGAGGCCACTTCGGTCAACCTCCGAGGCGCATCTCACTGATACGTGGTGCCCCACGAGACAGCGATAGCACCTCAGAGGTCTGGGCTCCAGCAGCTTAACCTGCGCTGAGACCCAGCCTACCAGAAGCCTTCGGCCCTCCACTATGGTTTTGGCCGCCGTAACAGGGCAGCGCACCGTGGCGGCATGCAAACCCTGTTGGTCCGGGCGTATGGCGCCTGACCTGACCTGGTCAGTAGTGCACCCCCCGGACCTGGCGACGGCGGCTACCAACTCCTCCTCCGATACCGAGTCGTCCAGACCCATGATGCGCAGGTCTGCGCATCTGACGGGCCTTGACACTCGGGCCTCTTCCGCGTCCAGAGACGCAGAGAGCTTCGCAGCCAGAGCGTCC
Organism: Parnassius smintheus behrii; assembly: GCA_036936625.1. Classification (NCBI taxonomy): domain Eukaryota; kingdom Metazoa; phylum Arthropoda; class Insecta; order Lepidoptera; family Papilionidae; genus Parnassius; species Parnassius smintheus. The sequence continues at coordinate 21,372,946 of JAUPFT010000016.1, read as the reverse complement.
GCGGTCGCGCCGCTGGATTCCCCGGGGACCTCCAGCATACGGGCCCCCGTCTGGGTGACTTTGAGCCGGAGGCCCCCAGTGATCCCGAGCTCCCCGAGATCCACCGCCTCCTTCGCCTTCGCGAGCAGATCGCGGTAGGTAACGCCCTTCTTTTCCGCATCCGGCTGTAGTGTAATCACTACAGCTGCGGTCTTCGGGGCGCGGAGCCTAGCCGCGATCTTGCGCGCCCTGAACTGGCGCTGCCGCTCCTGCTCTTTGGCCTTTTTGGCTGCCTTCTTCCCCTTCTTTTTGTCCCCGACCACCTGCCAACCGGCTTCAGCCGTGGGAGGTGTAGGGAGCTGGGGGGGTGGTGACGGCGGCGGCGGTAGCTGGCTTGCCGCTGGCGCTGGCAGGGGGGGGGGAAGGGCAACTGCAGCCCCGCCCGAGGGCTGACTGGACGGCCCCGGCCTGGATGCGGTAGCCGTGGCCGCCGCGTACGTTGCCGGCCTCGCCGCCGTCTTGTTTGCCCCCAGGGGGAGGCGCAGGACGATGCCCTCCAGCACGGAGAACCGATGCCGGAAGGCAGCCAGCTCCTGCCGGACCAGGTTCAGAACCTGGTTCTCCAGCGGCACGGGCTGGCTTGGACGCTGCGTCTGGGGCGCCGCGCGAGAGGCAGGCTCACGTAGACTGGCCAGGTCTGCGCGGAGCTGCTCATTCTCCTTCTGGAGAGTCTCCATGGCAGACGTCAGGCGGGCCACGTCCGCCCGCAGCTTCGCCACCTCGTCCGCATTAGGCCCGGCCCCAACAAAGTTGGCCTCCGCAACCGCCATGATGGAGGCGGAGGCCCCGGGAATGGCCTTGAACTTTGAGGAGGACTTTTGCTTGTGGGCCACGACCTTGATCGCGGCCTCCACCTCCTTTACGAATCTGGCCTTACGCTCCACCTCGGCTCCATCGTACCTGCCCTCTACATTTGGCTAAATCAATTCCATATTCTTTTATGGTGTTTAAAATTATCGTTTTAAGTCCTGCACTACAACTGGATGCTGCTATAAACCGCAAAAAAAAAACTCGCAAATTTTTGTTTTTTTAGGTACATTATCATAATTTTCTGTTCGAGATGTATCGAAAAACAGAACAGAAATTTGGTCAATTTTTTAAAGGTCTTCTTTAGGCAAGTTCCGCACTATTCGATGATATGATTTTTTTCTCGCGAAGTACGACCTAAGGGTTTAAGTGAGATTGTGGATAACATTTTACCAATTTTTGCTTCCACACGTTCGGGGGTCCCTGTAGCCCGGGGGTCCCGTATCATTGATACGGCTGATATGGCGGTAGCTACGCTCCTGGTTACATCCTTATCATACCTATGCCGGTAGTTGTTGGGAGCACTACGCTTGAAATTGTTGACGAGTATGTTGACAGATAGACCGACTAGGTAAGTCCAACTTCGACCGAGAGGTCAATTGTCGGATTCCATTCGGCTTGGCAGCGACACATCTCGTTAGCTATATCTCAAAACTTGAAAAAAATATTGTACAACCAGTGCCTGTTAACAATGATGACCTATGGATCTGAGACGTGTTTCTTCATTGGTTGCCGTTTGAGGAAGCTAAAGGTCGCTCATTGAGCTATGGAGACGGCTATGCTCGGGGTTTCTCTGCGTGATGAACTTAAAAATGAGTATATTCGCTATAGAACCAGAGTAACCGACGGATTAGTAAGCTGAAGTGACAATGGGTCTGCCATATAGCTCGAAGAACCGATAAAAGATGGGGAGGATAAGTTCTCGAGTGACAGCCTCGTACAGGTAGTCGACGTTTAGGGCGGCCCCTCTTTAGATGGAGTGACGATCTGGAAATGTTTGTACTTAGCATGATTGTCAGGTAGACTATCAATATTAGGTATTATAAAATGTTTTTAATTATGGTATAAAATAAATAAAAAGAGAATTGTTTTGAATAATTTATTTGGTTTAAATCCATTGGTACATTTCTACGATATTTATCATCAAGACGAATTACGTAAACAGACATTCAATACTTTTGAGAAGTATTGTATTGATGTTCTTTCACTTATGTAAGATAAACATATAATATAAAAAATCATATTAAGAAGAAAAAATAAGACAAAGCTTTTGACTAAGATGAAACTAATCACTAAATCTAAACTTGGTAATATGACACGTACTTTACGAACATTTAAGAAATAAAGACCACCGATTTAATGAAATATTGAAAATAATACTACCGACACGAAACAGATATAAATGAAGCTAATAAGTTTTAAGAGCTAAATTATAAAAACAAATGGCATTAACAGTCTTTTAAGTGCCAATAGCACTCTTAAAATAACCTCAGTAGTCAAATAATATATACAAAGTAATAAACGAAATTACTAGTTAATCCTTGATTGCTAATGGAATGTATGTTCACATCCGGCTAATAATGTTTAGCCTAGTCAACTTTGAGTCTCTTAAATTAACTAGTCATTACTGATCTTATTACAAAAAATAGTTTTAAGGTTGTATCTGGTCTCTGGAGTCTCTTTCAATCAAAGAAATTAAAAGATCGTTAATATTTAAATTTCTTTGGTTTCAATATAGAAGTTCCGTGGAAAATATGCAAATTGAAACAGTATGAAATTTGAAAGTAAATGTCCAATTTCGCGACGACTGTGGCGCCGCGTCAAGGGACTTTTTTGTGACAAAGACTTCTCTGAACCCGAGATTATTAAAGTACCAATAATAATGACCCACGTTTTGTAATAAGACCGTATAAGTCAAATAGCATTCCATTATACGCATCTAATGCCTATTAAGAAAGGTTTTAATTCTAATATTTATCTTAATATTAATAATAAAACATTTATTTCTGGATTAACATTATATTAAACATGGCAATAAATAGTATTTATATTTTGAATTATTTATGAAGCATATTATATTGAATTAAACTTATTTATGGAACAGTAGGATAATAATGATAGCCTGCAAAAATTCAATTCGAAATTGATATAAAAAAGAGGAACAGAAAGAACCTTTTTTTTACCAATTATCTTATCATCCTAGTTAAAAAGGTTACACAGAGCTGGCACAAGGTCTGTTCGCATTCTCTTTTATCCTACCTAAGGGGTGAAGAACGTATTTGTGCAAACAAAACAATGAAATATGAAATAGGCATCATATAAACAAAAATTCACAAAATAATAATTTGTAGATACAATTTATCCTACAAGAGAGTAGCATAATATAAGAATTACGTTTACACAAACAAGCTATAGATTATGATTCATTCTACTGGTATAATAGTTAGGGTATATTGACCAACGCCTATTAGTTTATCTTTGGTATGATTTAAATATAACATTTAATATCGTAAACACTAATAATTCTACGTACGCTGAAACGTTAATAAGAATTCTCGGCGACTTAATACTTAATGACATCCTTGACGACGGTATAGACGCATTTCGCTTGTAGCTACTGCAATCCATTCGTTCCTAGCGGAATCGAACCAGGTCAAACCTAAAGTGTATTTGCCATTTATGTTAACATGTTGGCAGTGGGAGAACCACCAACCTCCCTCGTAGTTACCGGCGCAGTGGGTATTTGAAATATCCCGATCGCGGTCAATGGTTGAAAATTCCATGTGGTTTTGATACTCAAATGCGTCGCTTGCATTGCCTCTGAAACCGCCAACCTCCAAAACGTAACCAGAATCCGCGTCACCAACGTAGAAGTTTTCGTATTGAGCGTACCAGGAACTGCCGTATATATCAGTCATGTCAATACGCATAGACGAGCAGTTATCGACCGTAAGTTGGTGCATAGATTCGAGTCCAATCCAGTATTCTGAAGCAGGGTTACCGAATCCACGAACGTATTCAGAGAATTTTCGGTTAAATTCCACTGTGCCATTATAGCGGCGTTGGAGAAGCGTAGTTCCGTTAATGCACCAAGTATCCACAGGGGTATGGCCAGGATGGATTAGATAATCACCAGGAGGGCCAGAAAAGCCAGTACAATCTTTGGGAAGTTGGTTTACAAGATCTTCGAACTCCCTTTCAACAGGCTCCAACTCCTTCACCTCGTTCATAAGTTCTGGTATGGAAATCGTAGTTTGATTGAAAATTATATTGTTGGCTTCACTCTGTAAAGAAAAAAGCTTACGATTAGGACAAATAATTTTAAAAACATAATTATTATTTTATTAAAAAACACAATGTAGTTTTAACATAAACTTATTTCGTTACCTTCAGAATATGATCGTTGAGACGGTAAAAATGTTGTCTGGAGCGATTCTGAAGTTCAGCAATTGAATCATTAATCTTTTTCATAGCTAAACGGTCCATTTCAGCACGGTCGATCGCATTGCTCACGCTGACGGCAATCGCTTTTACAGACTGTCGCAAATTCTCTTGATCCTCCTTCAGGTACGACGATTGAGCGTTGAGCTACGGCGAAAATAAAAAATATAATATTCAAATACAAAATAATTCTCTAAATCCATATATTGAATAGAAACAAGAGTCAAATTGCTAAACTTACTTGAGCGAAATTGATGTCCAACTTAGAAATCTCCTTACGAAACTCGGGTATAGTCTTGTCGACCTTATTTTCAATACTTTCGACATCTTCTCGCAATTCTAACATGGATGAGTGTACTTTATCGAAGTCCAAAACTTTCTGTGTGGTATTAGAGAGATCACTTCGTATGATTTTATTTTCAAGTTCTAGAAAATCAACTTTGGCTGTTATCAGGTTCCAGTTTGGTTCCTCGTAACGATCGAGGCGTCGTTGTACGTCAAGTATCTGCGTTTGTAAACTCTGTTGAGACTCATCTAGCTGATCTTGACTACGTGCTAGGCGCGAAATTTGAGCATGAATCATCTTGTTATGGCGTAATTTGTGAGGTTTTTTACGTTTCAAGTTGTCGAATCGTAACTCACGGGGTTCTAGTACTTCATTGTACACATCATTGTTTAACTCCTCAAGCTGTTTTGTTTTTATCTGAAAAAAAAAGGATAAATAAATAAATTTGCGAAAACGAGAAAATAATAAATAAGTTATTAGAAAATCGATACGCGACGTCAATGACAAAGCTGCGATTGAATAATGTAGGATAAAATGAGTTCGATTCGATTATAGACAATTCTTCACGTCTTCTGTTAACAGCTATAAAATAACACAATATAACGCTACCATAATAATTAATTCAATTGAACGTCCTATGTTGGCCTGTGACATATAGGTCCCATGTTTATAAGGGACTTACAAAAAAGGAACTGTCGACTGTGTTACTTGTCTACACTGTTTTGTGATTGTATACGCGATGGGTTAAAATATAGTTGATACTCGTCGTTATTATTATTATTATTATTAAGTAGCTCGCTGGTCTTAGGACTCTGCCTGCCCATTCGGGGATTACAGGCGTGACATGACGTCAGTGTAAAAATAAATTATATTATTTAGAAAATATTTTGTTACCCCAATTTATTACGACTTATTATGTTTATCTATTTGTTTGATACAAGTACACTAAGCACATTATTTTTTGATTCAAACAATAAAATAATAATCGTTGTATGTAATTATGTTTGTAAATACAAGCCAAAAATAATAAACTGGAGTAAGCTTATTTCACTTAAACGCACTAAAATAATATTTTAAAAATATCAACGCATAGTTCTGTTTAAAGCTGTGCTAGGAGTTATTTTCCTCTGGTTACGTGGAATAATGAAAGATCTGGAAATGAAACGAAGATGAAAAAGGAAGTTTGTCACGGTAATGAACATCTTGACGGAATGCAGAAAGTCCTTTACTTGCTAACATTCATTCAAAGTTATTAACGGTTCGGATCCTTTGTCTGTAGCTTTCGATAAGACTACCGTCTTACGTACTTGACGGAAAATGATTATTGTATTGTAGATATAAAATATAATGTTTTTAAAACATCGGATTTAAATATTATAATAAAATGATAACAAGGTTTATCCTCTGTTTAGTGTGGTAGAAAATTTACTATCCCATATCAACCCCCGGGTGGAGTAAAATTCGAATTGGAGAAATGAAGCAGAAGATGGCAGCGGCATCTTTTTAATAACAACTCAAAAATAATCAAACCCTGCGGTTGCCAACCCGGCTACTGTACGTGGCAATTATGGCAATTAGCCAGCCTTATTAGGCATTCTATGGGTGAGGTCTACGATCAGCGAAGGATTTCTGATAGATTTCATCAACACCATTTCGGGTGGTATTGTAATCAATCACTGGCAATAAGAAAAAATAAGGAAAAATTTAAATTAATATGTCTAAATACAGTTGTCGTTTTTTACAACATAATATCCAATCGTATCTAAACAGATTAACAATATTTTAAAAGTAGTACAATAGATTGTTTCATTTCACCCGATGCCTTATTCTAGTATTTCACTAACTAGGCAAGTACATAGGTTCGCAAGCGTGGGAATTCGCGTTGTTCAATTACAACAAAAGATGGTTTTTAAATGCGAGCCTAAGACAGCAACAAATTTATTTATAATTCTTGAGCAATTTCAACTTTACAATGAAAATGGTGTTAATATTTAAAAATTGTAACACTTCTTAAGTAGAGGTTTAAGCAGTCAAACAATTTACTGTAAATACTTTTTGAAACTAGAAAACAGCACAGAAGTTCAAGTATGTTAAATTAAATAGTTGTTATTTCAAAGGTAGATTGTCTAGCGTTTAGAGTAATAGCCTACGTGCAACCATAGGAGTCGACAATTCAGAACATTTTGGAAATTAAGACAAAAATTTTTAGACTGTATAAAGTAATTGTGAAAGAATTTTTGCGGATTATTCTTCTAAATTATTCTTAAGTCTGATGTAATATTCTGCTTTAAATATTACTAGTAGAAATTTGCAAAGAAAATTGAAAAGAATAAATCGATGAGTTATTCTATTTTTGTTCTACCGTATGGTGGGGGGGTGTCAGAATATCCACTACCTCATATCATCCCGTGTGTGTCGTAAGAGACGCCAGAGGAATAAAATAGAATAGAATATTTGTTATTCAATATTGATTACACGTAATTCTTATTAAAACTCATTTTTTACTTTTACCACTGGTTCGGAAAAAACCTCTGTCCTGGGAAGATCTAGCAAGAAAACCACAGAAGAAACCCTGAAGGACTTTTTTTTAAAAAAGCATAGCTTACAATATAGTATTTATTAACTTGTAATGAAAATATTTAGAAACATCATAGTAGCGATCACCTCATTTCTATACCTCATACATTCAATCATGTACTATTTATTAATACTACTCCTACTAAACAATTTTTGCTTCATAAATATTCAAACCTTTTTGATAGATAAGGTCTGCACATTTTCTGGGGCTTTGTTGTAAAAACATTTTCTCATGAAGAAATTACTGACTCTTTGGATTCGAATAACTTGTATAACTAAATTGTGCTTATACTCATTATTTACATACAGTATTTAAAAAAATTACGATTATTAATAAAACTATTCTTGTTTTTCTGTACATATATTCAATTCTCGTCAGTAAATTTTGTGGCTAAAATTAATATATTTATTTCTTTAAAATTTTCTCTAATGTATTCCTTCGGACCTAAGTTATAAATTGCTTGCATGGCTCTCTTTTGCAAAACAAAGATATCGCATTACCTCATAGCAAGAGTCTATGTGACATTATGCTATTGAAATAACAAAAATAAACTAAACTAGTTGTTTCAAAATGTGTAAGGTCTCTAATCCTTTTTTTACAGCATATGCAGCAGAACTAAGTTTGCTAGCTGGTTTAGATATATGGGGGCCCCATTAAAGCTTCGTGTCAACTGCAATTCCGAGGAAAACAGTGGATTCAACAAGGCTCAGCATCTCCCCATTTAAAAGCACACTGATAATATTGTAAAAGTAATTTATTAAAAGAGTAATTGTTTACATCAAAAAACTTAATATTTGATATAGAATAATTTTTCAAAAATTTTAACTAAGCGTACAGAAATAGGTCTAAAATGAGTGGGGTCCAATATACTACCAGATTTAAACAATAGTATAACTTTACCAAGTTAAGTTACAGCCTATATACGTCTATCACGTGTAGGGTTGCCAGGTCTTAAAACCAAAAAGCCGGGCAGACCAGCGAGCTTAGCCGGACATTTTAGTGAAAAGGCTGGACACCCATCTTAATTTTTTAATCTTAGTATGAATATGACAATTTTTATAAGTAAAACTATGTTTTCTATAATATACAATAAAATATTTTCGTTTATGAAATAACAATAAAATTGAATAAATCAGTCTTCTTTATTACTTATTAATCATTCAATATTAATTTCGATATCATGTATGGTAAGTAAGTAGTAAGTACATGAAAAATGTAAAAAAGGTCAAATTTTAAAAGCCTAACAAAAGCCGGACAGGCCGGACCCTGTCTAATTTGGCCGAACACGCAACCAAAAAGCCTGACTGTGTCCAGCTTTATCCGGACGCCTGACAACACGAATCGCTGGGCACAGGTCTCCCCTCAGTTCTGAGAGAGATTTAGGACAAAGAAATGTCCGCCGTGCTGCCCCAATGCGTGTTGGCGAACTTCACGTGTCTTTAAAGTTTAATTTTTCAACTAGCCAGTTTCGCTACGGATTACACTCCAAGTTTTTAACTTAACTAGAGGCGTCTTAACTTTGTTTCTTAAATGTAAAGATTTGACTGTTAAACACTTTTTAAAAATTTTGTAATATTTTTTTACATATTCTCCAACACTACGATTATATGATCTTTCATTATAAAGGTCATATAACTTTTGTCTACTCCTATGGGTTCATACTCGTTAAACGATTTGCGACTGTATAGAAAGTGCTTTAAAACTAAATATTTTATTTCATGCAATACTTACAAGTTTAAATAATGATCCATATAAATAATTAGTATTATTTTAATATGGAAGAAATGGCAGCTTTTTCACTATATTACTTCTAAATATCTCTAAGCGATGTTCATTTATTGGAAAAAGCCTAACTTTCTTAATTTTCTGTTTTTGTGCATGTAAGGTAGTGAAAATAACTATCCACAATGATCAGAACTTTTTTAATAATTAATTTATGCAAGTGCTCAATATCATTAAAAATATTATCTATAAAAGTTGCACTAGACCCTGAAATACGTGTTGGCTTCAAGAACAAATTAACAAGGTTATATGGATTGAGCAGTGATCTAAACCTTGTGTTGTACTCGTGGAAGAAAACCAATCAGGAGATGACAGTAGCGTCATTCTAAGAAATGACTAAAAATAAAAAAAAACTGCGGTTGTCAAGCGTGGCAGCTATATGTCAATCTACGTGTCAGGTTCTATGTTCAGTTGTGGACTTCACTTTTTGAAATATATGGTTGTCATGTGTTTATCATTCATTCAAAATGACTGCTTCGTTGGTCTAGTGATAGTAGTAGTGCGACTGCTGATCATGAGGTCCTGGGTTCGAATCCCGGGTCGATCCAAAAAATCAACTATTGAGTTTTTCTGTCAAGAAATTCTCAGTAGTTGCCCGGAGTCAGGAAGTTGGCGGTGTCTCACCCCCGTGCCTCGGAAAGCACGTAAAGCCCTTGGTCCAGCGTCTGATCTCTCTCCCGGTCGTGTCGGTTTACCGTCCCTTCGGATTACGAGAGTGAGGGAATAGAGAGAGCACCTGTGCTTGCGCATACACTTGGGCACTGTAATCATGTCCTGCACCGATGGCTAGCCTCCGTTGAGGCAGGCCGCCATTGCCGAAATTCGGTCTGGAGGACATTATCATTAATTTCAAATATTGTTTATACATTAGGGATTGGGTGGCTCCATTCAGTTCAGCTTTAAACCTCGTTTACTTTTTATTTACATTTTTTTCTTTTTTATTGCAAAAAAATTACATTAAATAGCACTACTATAAATGGTTGGCATTTAAGGCCCGTAATTTATATGAGCTGTGTACCATCTGCTTGAAATCGCCGACGTCGCAATTAAGTCGCTCTGGGGAACAGGTTTCAGCAGGAGGCTGCAATCTTAGACACCATCCGTTACGCGTGATACAATGCTCCTAAATAACTTGAATATCTTTCACTTTTTCATTACCTTTAAACGTATTATTGTTTTATTTTTTTAATTATTAGCTTTGACTTATTTAATTATTTTATTATTTTATGTCATTTATAAGAAGAAGGACAAAATTATGTACATGACTAGTATAAAAATAATGATTTTTTTATTTATAAAGATTTGATTTTAGTATGTAATTGTTATTAAATAACACCAGGATGTATAGTTTTATACATCTTTGTGTTATTATAAAAGTTTAGAGAAGTTGATTATTGTTGATTTTAATAGACACAATTATCACCTTGTAGCATTTTAATATATTTCTAACAAGTGATCAACTAAATGTACACATTAATGTTTTGTTTACGAGACATCAATTTGAGAAACCAATTTTAGATCTTGGATTGTGTTATTATAAATATCATTATAAACTGCAATAAGAAGAGTAAGTATTTATAAAGCTATGATAAGACAATTTGAGGTAACTGCGACATTGAATTATTGAAACGCATCAAGTGTCGAACCAGGTGTGCGCTGCTTCCAAACGGGACGGAGATGGCCACGTCTAATAGCCTCCGCAAGTATGTATACCTACTTTTAATTTATGTACATTATAGAGGGCGGCAGGTGGTCCGTCGGTCTGATAATATATTCAGTACTGGCGAAGCATTGACCAGCCGGTTTGCTATATAGGTGCCTGGAATGAATCGCTAACTTTTATACGAGTTTGGGTTAATTGCCATCCGCGTTCGTATTGTATAATATGAAAATAATACATTTTAATACGGTCACTACTGGCCAAGTTCATGACCAAGTTTTGTTTTATTTTTATTGAATGTATGCATAAAATGTGCATAATCAGATTTATAAACAGTATACAATGTTTAACTATTTAACATCGATCACTTATTAATTAACATTAATTCATCAACAGTTAATTTGGTGGTACTTGACCACTACACCCATATTTTTCTAATTTCACTGACTGAGACTGAGACTGAGAGATGACTGCCTCGTTGGTCTTGTGGTTGTAGTAGTGCGACTGCTGATCATGAGGTCCTGGGTTCGAATCCCGGGTCACCCCCGTGCCACGGAAAGCACGTAAAGCCGTTGGTCCTGCACCTGATCTCTCTCCGGTCGTGTCGGTTTACCGTCCCATCGAATTATGAGAGTGTGGGAATAGAGAGTACACCTGAGCTTGCGCATACACTTGGGCACTATAATCCTGTTCTGCGCCGATGGCTAACCTACGTTGAGGCAGACCGCCGTGGCCGAAATTCGGTCTGGAAGACATTATTATTATTTTTCTAATTTCACCACCATACAGACTATAATTGTTTAAGATTGAAAGTGTATTTTTTCATAAAATTGTAAAAATTTACACTGATAAGTGGCTTACGATGGTATGTGGGTGTTAAGCCCCAGGGGCACAACCCACTCCCAATAAAGAATGCTATGTATTATGTGTTGTGACTTGTGATCCCTAAGGACTAAAATAGAATGACATGCAATCTGAAATCATTTACTTCCCGTCCCTAACCTTTAAACCGGAAGTCGCCAAAAAATTCAGTGCTGATTATCGACAGAAACGGATAAGAAGATTGGTTTCTATATAAGAAGGACTATTAGACAGCTAAGGAGTCTTACTAACTTCAATTGATTTGATACAACTTCTGACGAATATGTTTTTTTTTTAATTGTTGTAAATTTATTGGGCGAGAATTTACGCTTAAAGGTTTTTTTTTTATAATGGAATAAATTCATAGTTCTTACGTCTTTTTGGTAAATATGCGTCAAGATTTTAGTGGCTGTTAGTTTTAAAAAACAGCTTAATTTTTTACAATCAGAACATAGTACAAAACCTTATAAAAGTTCTACATAAAATATTTCAATTTCGGTACAGTCGCGCACAAATTGCAAAAACCGAACTTTAATTGTGTTTCCAGCTTTTTTAAAGAGCAAATGTATTACACACCTCTTCCCGTATTTTATTTGATGGGGAACACCTCGGATAATATGTTTATTATTTTTCTAATGGTTTTATAGATCCGTAAACAAAGCTACATTATGCGAAGTAAATTAATGTAAAGACAGTAAAGATTATTGTTTTTTTTTAATGATTTAGTTTTTTCATCTTATTTTTAGCCTTTGGGATTTTACAGTTTTGCCTGATACAATCGTCACTCTCAAAAATAGTGCATAACTTAAAATGATTGAATATTTTTTTCATCAGTAGTGTTGCCGCTTATATACGCCGCCCCCAGAGATTGCCCAATAGGGGCAGATATTGGCCATAGTTGCCACGATTGGCAAGTGGCTGCCCATCTCCTGATTCGTTCGCCTTTTACGACACCCACGTGGTGATATGGGGTAATGAATATTATTACAGTGCCTCTACACGGTCTTTCATTACTAATTATTGTCATCAAACCGGTAAAAGAGCCGTGTCCGCCGAAACGAAATAGCGCGGTCACCGCGGACAACATCGTCTCGATATTGTCCGCGGAACGCTAAAACATTATTTTCCCCAGGACTCATAAAATTATTAAAAACTTCACAATTTTTATTATTTTTTTTAGAATTTTAAAAGCAATAATTTGTAGGATTTCTGAAATTCATATTATTTACATAAAATAAAGTTAACAAAACATTTTTGTCCATGCATTACAGCATATCAAAAGTCCACTGTTGAAAATGTCTCCGCCATGATTGCCTCACAGGGGGGATATGTGCCATAGTTGCCACGTTTGAAGATTGGCGGCCGCAGTTTTTATTATTTTGATCCGATTAATAAGGAAGATCCTATTGCCCATCTCCTGTACCACACAAAATGTTTATAGACCTATCGCTATTAGCTTTCATACTGAAACTTAAAGTTAATTTAATGATGGCCAATCGTCTCTTTTCATATTCTCGTCTTAAAGCTGAATCTTCTAACCCTTTAGATGTTTGTATATTGTTTGCCTCCAACGTGCAGCTGCACGCTATCTTTAAAATCGCTTGTATTTTTACAACGCTTAGTTTCCTTTTTCATTTTTTACGTAGTGCCCCTATACTATAATTAACAACATGTTTGTGCAAAACGCGTAAATGTTTATATTACTTAAGTTTGTTAGTTCTTAATGTTGAATTTATAAAGATATTAGCAGTAGGTGCTCTGAGTCGGCCTAGAGGTATGAGAATTTTTTGTAATTCTCCCTTTATATTATGGCGTATAACAAAAGAGATAAGTTCCTCTGTACCCTCAAAAAGCACCGTCAAAGGCAAATCCTGCCTCATCAATGGAGAAAATACCTTTGTCGCCGAACTTCTCTCGTTTCAAGTAACACAATGCAACCAGATATTCGCTCATTGTGCGATGGAATGTTTACTTATTCCGATGTATCCCATAAGATTCTTAGAAAAATGTGCCGAGGATTGATTTGGCTATGAACATTTAAAGTATCTTAACAATAACATTCCATGATCCTTTTTTTACATATAATTTTTACACATAATATTACATATAGAGAAATGTACAGTGGTGAACAGCCCCGAAACTAGCTTAGGGGCTAGAATTTAATTTCACCCGTCAGCATAAATTAATTTCACGTAAAGCTTTACATTTGTTATTTAACGTAATTTACCGACAAATGCACGATTCGTAATTTGATGCAAACGAATGAATTTGTGTGATTACGATTTCCTTTGTGAACAAAAGCATTAAAAACAGGGATTACATATTTTGAAACAACAATAACCAATGTACAATTTATGCTAGCGCAAAATTGAATGAAATGTGTAAATTTCAGATTGCATTAAAAATTTGTTATTAAATTTTACACAAAGTATTTCAAAATAAATATAAAACTATACATATTCAAAATGATCTGTTTAATAAAAAAATAATATTGATAAAAAATACTGAAGCAATTTTGTATACATCAAATCGTTTGACCAGTAAAAAAAATATGTTTAATAGAGTGTGAAATATATGTTCGCAATGTTGCGGTAAAAGCCTGACCGTTGAATAAATAATTACTGCCGCAGATCGAATTTCGTGTAAAGTGCGTCATACGGTGTGAGGTCTAAGTTTTTTGCCTTCGACAAAGGGTCGCTGACGTCTAGAGGTAGGTTCCCACAGGCACTCTTATAAAGTATTTCTCACGACCTCCTTTCGCCGATCACTTGCCGTATTTGTTGGGCACAAAATTATTTATTTTTAACATTTTATTACATAAAGCTCAATTGTATCAGATTTAATTAAGCATCATGTTAGATGGGGAAGGCTATGCTCGGGGTTTCTCTGCATGATAGACTATATACTTGAAAATGAAGATTTCCGCACTAGAACCAGAGTGACCGACATAGCCCAACAGATTAGTAAGCTGAAGTGGCAGTGGGTCGGCCATGTGGATCAAAGAACCGACAAACGATGGGAAAGAAAAATTTTGGAGCCGCTCTGCATAAGTCTGTAACTACTACAAAAGAACGCACCACCTGTTATTGGTTTGCCCGCTTACGTTCAGGAAATTTCGACCCGAAATATCGGTCCATTTGCATCAAATTAGCTTACTTACTTACTTACTTATCGTCACGCACAATCCCTAACGGGGTAGCCAGAGAGAACAGATCGCCAAGTGTCACGATCCTTACATACCTCTTTCGCTTCTTTCGGGTTCATTAACTTCTTCATACATGCACGTCTAGGTATCCGAGTACTCTTGACCCTCCCCTCTTCGAGCAATTTGCTCACATGGTCTTCGAAAGTTAGTCTCGGTCTACCTCGACACCTTTTAATATTTACTTTCGCTCTATATATTTTCTTCACTATTCGGTCTTCACTCATTCGTTGAACGTGCCCAAACCATTGGAGTACACCCCTATCAATTTTTGTGATAAGGTCATCTTTCAATCCTGCCATATTGCGAATCTCTTCGTTTCATCGATTCGAGGTCATCAGCATGAAAGAGATTGAACATGCGATTCGAAGTTTGAAATGTGGTAAGGCTGCGGGACTAAACAGAGTTACTGCTGAAATGGTCAAGTACGGTGGGCCTCGCGTCTGGGACAGCTTTCATCTGCTGTGCAATTTGTGCTGGCAGACGGGAGATGTCCCGGATGATTGGCGATTCGGGGTCATTGTGCCTTTATATAAAGGTAAAGGTTCACATTTTGACTGCGGGTGCTATCGGGCGATCAGCTTGACCAGTTTAGCAAGTAAAGTTTATTCGAAGGTTTTGACACGCAGGATGCAAGAGAAATCGGAAAGATTCTTATGGGAAGCACAATGCGGATTTAGACCTGGAAGAGGATGCACGGATCAAATGTTTTCTCTCCGCATGATCACGGAGAAGCTTCTGAGTGTTAACCAGAGGATTTTCTGTGCTTTTGTGGATCTGGAGAAAGCATTTGATAAGGTTATAAGGAAGAAAATGTGGGAACTGTTGCCGGGATATGGTGTGGATGGTCGATTGTTAAGGGCTGTGCAGTCACTTTACTATGACTGTAAAGCCTGTGTGCGGGTAGGGCATGACCTGTCACCCATGTTTAGCGTCCAAGCGGGCGTAAAACAGGGTTGTGTCATGTCTTCCTGGCTGTTCATACTGTATCTCGACAGCTGTTTACAGAAGCTGAAAGATAGCTGTTTGGGTGTGAAATTGGGTGACATAAAAGTTAATTGTCTGCTGTATGCTGATGATGCAGTGCTTATTGCACCATCAGAAGCAGAACTGCAGGCATTAGTCACGTGTATGAAAAAGGAATGTAAAATTAAAGGTCTCCGTTTGAATGCTAATAAAACTAAGGTTCTGGTATTTGAAAAGGACGAAGAGAGAACGAAATGTGAAATATGGGTAAATCAGGAATGTCTAGAACAGGTAAATGAAATTGTATACTTGGGGAGTGCTTTCAGCCGGGATGGAAGATGTGATTTAGATGTGGATAGGCGTGTCGCTGCCGGAAACAAAGCCAATGGTGCCCTGAATGCATTAGTAAAAAGGCAAGGCGTGTTGAAGAGTGCACGCCTTGCAATACATAACGCAGTGTTGGTACCGACTTTGTTATATGGCAGCGAAACCTGGGTATGCCAGAAGAAGCATAAAAGCAAGTTGAATGCAGTGGAGATGCGATCTCTTCGTAAAATCAAATTAGCAAGGTTAAAAAGTTTGACAAATGTGTGCCCCACGAGCTCAATGATCGCTAGCGCGAAGTCACGTCGAGACGTGCCTTGCACTGTTCAACAGGCACACAAAAGAAGGAATTTTGAACCGCAACAAGATGATCATTACTACAGATGTTGTGTACTGTAAAGAACTGTACCAATAATGGAGAAGCTCGCACGTCTCCAACCTGCTTTGGTAAATCGCTCGTCCCCGCGGCTCCTACACGACAACGTGCGACCTCATACTGCACAACAGACGGTCTCCAAGTTACAAGGGCTGGGGTTGAAAGCTCTCCGTCATCCGCCCGACTCATCAGACCTTGTTCCTACAGACATTTGATTTTTCCATAATATGGAGAACGATTTGGTGGGCAAAAATTCAATACCCGAGAGGCTTTACAAAATACCTTTGAAGAATTTGTTACCTCAATTCCAGCTGATTTCTTCAAGAAGGGCATCAATAAACTGCCACCGCGTTGTCAAAGATGCATCGAATAAATGAGTGACTACTATGACTAATAGAAATAAAAAATATAGATAAAAAATACGTTAATTTATTTTATAAAAACGTCAGTTTCATAGATGGTGAGAGAAAATATAGATGTTTCAATCAACCAATCAATATATTCTTTACTGTGCATCAAAGTGTAATAAGGTAGGTAGGAGGAGGGAGGCACGGCCCCGGGGCGGCTAATTTTATATCTGTTTATTACATAATTTTCCGTAATGGCATTATTGAATACTTTGATATATTTTACGTTTGAAATTGAAATTAAATTAATACGTCCACCTGACTTAATAAATTACATAATTTGCAGATATCATCCATAGTATTTATAATATATAAAATGAAAGAGTAGGCGGTCGCAGAAAAACATTTCGTTACTACCCTTACAGTAAGATTTTCTGCCGTATCTATTTAGTTATAGTTGAGATATTGAGTTTACAGACACAAATTGCTCAAGGACAAACATTGTATTCGAATTTCGACAATTAGCGCCGCAACTCAAGCTACGGCATTCCGGAGCCTTCATTTCAGCATGAAAATCCAAGTGTTAAAGTTTTTATTTAAATAAATAAAAAAATTATTTCCACAAAGCTAAAACGATCAAAAGAAGCCATAAATCTTCTAACACAAGTATACTGATGCAAACCGACTTAACATTAACTTAGAAAACACGATCACCGTCGATATACACGGTTCGTTTTACGTTTATAATTTATTTGAACGTTGTGGAGCGATATTTTTTTATTCAGACCCAGCCCCGGTGGGCGGCACTTTATCGTCCGCTTCGCATTGTATGACTGCTGAATGGGACTTCCGTATCACAAGATGAAAGCACGGGTCAGGTGGATGTGCAATTTGAATTAAACAAATTTTTTGCAACCAAAAACAAAATAAAAAGAGTTTCAGATAATTTCTCAATGTTGATTTCGGCTACGTGACAGCCGGCGAATCTGGTCGATAGTTATTTACTAATCAAGAGCCTTCACTGGTAAGCATAGAAATTGTGTGTCGAGCTTCCATCGGAGCGGGGCAACCGGCGTGAATGACAAACACCCCCTTTATATAAAAGTTTCCTGATTCCTGAGGGGATCGCTCGAAAGGCATGCCGCACTCGCTACTTTTCACCGCACACCAGTTCGAACGGTCTCCACTCAGGTTTTGGATTTGTCTTACTCAATGAAAATGCACTCAATTGCACAATTAGTATAACTACTTAATGAAAATAAAACGATACACCCAATGAAAGGTTATAAGGTTATAAGATGTTAGGTAAGCTCAAGTGCAGACTTAAGAGTCACCATTCGTATGTAACGAAAAGTGTTTTGCACAATATTTTGTTCCGATATAGATTCTAGGAATAGGCTATAAGCCTTGTGTAAGTTATATATGTAGTTTGGTATTAGACTTCAAACAGAAACTTTTTAATATCGTTATTAATATTGCTTCAGTTAGCGTGTATCTCCGTTAATAATGTTTCGGTTTGATGCTTAGTAGAGGGTTACTCGAGCCGCTACGCATATTGACGGGTAAAAAGTCACAGGCAAAACGGTTAGCGACCGTTGCACTCATGTACCGTGAAGAGGGATTGCACCTGTTATTACAACGGTGCCAAGCTAAAACCAACTCTATTATTATTGTAATAATGATATCACATTCACACTGAACAAGGATTTAATCAAAACATCAACGTAAAAGTTATTCATGCTGTAAATTGACAAAGCACTAACATGGTTAAAAAAAAGTTACGTGGCGGCCAATGCGGATCGAATAATTTTTATTTCCAGCGTAATTATCTCCGTTTTGTTTTATTTCAAATTCTCAAGTTATTTAAATCTGTCGGCTAATCCAAAACCCCGTTGAGAGAAAAACAGGTCGCATTAATCGTATTGAAACTGAATAGTTCGATCACACGGTTCGTTTCAATAAAACATGACTAAAGATTACCCTCGAAATGAATATCGAATGAGACCCCATACATATGTGCAAATGAAATTTAAATTCGTTTGATTGATACAAAATACAATTTGACGGAACTTTTTACACAATTTTTTTATAGAATAAGGGCGACAAATGAATATATATTCCTTCTGATGCAGATGCAGTGACCGGTAGACAACTAAATTTGTCCTGGATTAAAAATGAAAATGCGTTACTAAGATGAAATGCCTCGTTTTCTGTAAAAAGTTTCTTCGGTTATCTATGTTGTTATGCTGCTACTTTACGCTGGTATTGTTTGAGCGCATTGTACTTTATCAGTCAAACTAATCTATTACATGTCTTATATATTATGGTATTTATAATGCTCGGGTGTACTACGTCATCATCACCATTACAGCCCTTCACAAGTCCTTTGGTGAACATAGGCCCTCCCAAAGGAATGCCTTTGTGACACAGCTTTTGGCTACTGGCATCCATCGCCTATCAGAGATAAGAGTGGTAAGAGATACATTTCTTACCAGATCGTGCCTTCATCTTTAGAGGCTGCCGTATATTTCCATTACCAGTACGAGGTTGCCACTGGAGAACATTTTTCCCCATCGGTGGTCAGTTCTACGAGCAATATGGCCGGCTAATTCTACTTCATTTTACTAATACGTTGAGATGAGTAGGTTATGCTCGTTCCGTTCGAGTTGAGCATAGTCCACCCCACAGCCCTCCCTACAGTATATTTTTCCTAAAAATATTCTATTTATTTTTATTTAATTGTACCTTATTTAATTATCACTTATTTATTAAATTTATGAAGTATTTGTTAACACCTGCCACAGTTTCTCAAATCATCCAGGATTGACTGGAAGAGAATGCCATAAAGGATTAAGTCTGCCCTTTATATCGCTTATTATACAGCGTGTAATAGATTACATAAATAAATAAATATATAAAAATGGCTCCTTGAGAGATCGTACGCCAACAGTCAAAGATTACATCTCAGATCCATACTTTTTTTATAGAATATGGATGACAAACGAGTACACAGTCCACCTGGTGGCAAGTGGATGCTGTGGCCCATAGACGTCTATATTTATCTTCAATTAAGAATCAAAATGCAGATGCGTCACCTGCCCTCAGGACTGAGATGGACTGCCTCGTTTCCAGTAAAGAGTCTCCGGTTCTCTACACTCACCATACGAAACACAGCAGCATTAATCTGCTATTTTACGTTGGTATACTGTGAAACTATTTTTAAAAGTTGGTATACTGTGGTCATTCCCCAGTCGAGCCGACCCAGACGAGCTGCAACCACAATATAGCTACAGCATGGTTCTACCACGTAAAAACACGTAAAACGTCATCACGGGCAGCACGCGCGCTTACAAACTCGTATTTTCAAGTATTGAGGTATACTTAACGAGACGTCTTTATTTATTCGTATTAATTAAGATAAATATTTTTATTTTTCAACTGGCTTCATAAAAGCGTGAGGTTCCCAATTCGACTGTATTTTTTGTGTGTTACCTCAGAACTCTTCTAGGTCTTGATTTTGATAACTCTTTTTTTTTATTTGAAAGCTGGTTTTTCTCATGTGTTTCCATATATCATGAGTGATCTGATCAGTAGTTCTTTTGTTATCTCTAATAGTGTGTGTTCTCATTTTATTTATATTGAAGTCGGTTGTACAAATTTTCAATTTATTTGTTTTATGTCTCCACTGCACTCAAATTTCTTTCATATCTCATCACAAGAATTTTACAAGAAAGGAACCACCTGCAGCTGCATGGCTGCAGTATAAATGGGTATTCTCGACTGTAAGAACACCGCTCGCACATAATACAATATGAGAACCGGAAACCCTTTTTACTGGTATTGAAACATTTCATCTTAGTGCTTAGCGGTGATATTTGCTTTTTGATTCAGATGTAAGTGTCTATGGGATATTGCATTCAATTACCATCAGATGGACTGAAAGCCCTTTACAACGTTCAGAAAGTTATAATCCAAAGAAACAAAGACTTATATAATACAATATGAATTTTTACGTGGTAACAAAAAACAAACCTTTTGAATGAAGTGCTGGCATTGTCAGTTTAATATTCCAATAACAATGACAGTTTAATATTTGAAAGAAATAAATTACTTTTATTAAAAATAAATTTCATTTCATCTAATAGCAAAAAACAATACGTATAAAATATATTGCGTAACAATATTTCAATAACACTACTAGCAAGAATAAAAGAAAGAAAATACATTTGTTTGATATTTATTGTTATTATTCTATACAGGGTTATTTTTAAAAGAGTATCCATATATTTAAGTTTAAATTTATAATTTTTTATAGGAGAGGGGGCAAACGAGCATACGGCTCACCTGATGGTAAGTGATTATCGCCGCCCATGAGCAACTGCAACACCAGGGGGATTGCAGATGCGTTGCCGGCATTTTAAAAAGGAGTAGGCTCTTTTCTTGAAGGTCCCTAAGTCGTATCGGTCCGGAAAATTCTCTGGCAGTAGTCGATTCCACAAGGAAGTTGTGCGAGGAAGAAAACTTCTTTTAAATCGCACGGTGGTGGACCGCCAGTCATCCAGATGGTATGGTTGATATCGTGAGTGTTGTCGCGATGTGCGATGGTGAAATTGTGCGGCTGGAATTAATCCGAACAATTCCTCAGAGCACTCCCCATGGTAGATGCGATAAAATAGTTATAAGACCTTTATAAATGTGTCATGTCTATTAAATATCTGAACAAATATTTTATCACACAAATTCACATTGCCATATATCACCCAAGGAATGCCATATATATTAACTTATATATATATTAACTAATTGCCATATATATATATATATATATATATATATATATATATATATATATATATATATATATATATATATATATATATATATATATATATTATTGAGCCCGTCAGCTTTTCAATTAGATTTTATTCGCATCCAAAGTTCTTTTGTCATACGAAAACAATTCCTATGATATCTGTCAGGGCGCCGAGATCTGGCTATATAAATTATAAGAAGCTAATCCGCTTTCAAACTGGCAATCCTGATTAAAATATGACACGTCTTACGAAGATTTAATTAATATTATATTATAGAATTAGTATCAGTGGAATATTAATGATAAGAGATTTCTTAGAGTACATTGTTTCAACTTGTAAAACTATCATCACCGTAATCATTATTAGAGCCCATCATAAGTCCACTGACGAACATAACGAACTTAGGAATGTCACAAAGAAGCCACCTGTCTTCATCGACTATTGTCTTACCAGCTCGTCACTCCACTAGTAAACACCGCTTACCAATACGATTCTGCTAAAATAATGTTTCATATTAATTTAAAAATATTCAACGCAGGTATAACATAGAGAACGTAGATGGAGAATACTAAAACCTAACACTATCACCAATATCATCCCGCAGGTGTTGTAGGAGACAGATGGAAATGGAACAGGATGTGGGCGCTGCCCGTCTCTTATTAACACTCACGCATCACCCTGATAACAGTTCAGAATTATAAAACAGTGGTTTCGAAACTGCCTGCGAAGCGTGTCCACTATGAAAAACAGAGATAATGCTAATAGAGCAATCTATTGACAATGCATTTTTCTGGAAATGGTAATAGTTTCAAATTTTGCTGATAGTTCTAGTCGAACTGCAAGCC
Source organism: Parnassius smintheus behrii (assembly GCA_036936625.1). NCBI lineage: Eukaryota > Metazoa > Arthropoda > Insecta > Lepidoptera > Papilionidae > Parnassius > Parnassius smintheus. The sequence goes on along the minus strand of JAUPFT010000016.1, from coordinate 21,350,618 downwards.
AATGTTTTGATTCGGGGAGCGGAAAACCTTTTATGAAAAATCTTTTATAAGTTTATTTTGTTTACAAATTATATTCAGCGAATGTCTTTGAAAATATTCGTCTAACAAGTAAAAAACTACCCGGTTTTTATCATAAATTCACTGACACCAAATTTAATAAGCTCTCTTTTTGTGAGCTTGTTCTTAGTCACAGTGTACTTTTTTTAACCGCAACGTGGATTCATTCTTAAACGACAGTATACCACAGAATGGGCTAAATCACATAGCGTCGGCGACGTTGAGCAGAATCTGCAATTTTTTGAAATTGGGATCTTAAAGTATGTGCATCTAACTCCACCATAATTCTGAGGGTAGAAAAAATAATAGACCGAAGCATTAATCCTTTATATCTATTATTGCAAAATATTAGAGCAGGTAAATTGTATAATTATTTTAATGTCCGTTACTAGCCACAACAAAATTATAATAACATTAAAGGGACAAGGTAGGTATACGCTTCCACAACAAAACCTCAACACATGTTCAATTCTTATGAATCAACAAGCTTAAAACAAAACCTTTTCAAAAAGGTTTATTAAAATATAACGAGTATATTAATGAAAATTGCCTCTGGGAATGACGTAATCGCTACAATGCTGTTTCCATAAGAAATCATTAATAATTATATAAAATTATTACTGTAACCTTTATATTTAAACTTTGTATTTTCCGAACCATTTTTTTATACAATAAGGGTGACAAATTATCACACAGTATGAATGGTAAGTGGATGTTGTGTCCCGTAGACACATACATCTATATTCAATTAAGAATAATAATGCAGATTTGATGCAGATGCATTGTCTCCTTTGATGACTAAGATCGAGTAATGGTAATAATCATCATCAGTACAGCCCGTCAAAGTCTATTGCTGACATAGGCGTCGCCCTTTGATGCAATCTATAAAGGAGGCCTGTGTAGGCGGGTTGACAAGCAATATAATACGAGTAAGTTTGTGTAATAATCTCAAGTCTAGATATATAGATATAGTGGCGGTATAAGAATATCCCATCCCGTGGATGTCGTAAGAGACGATACGGAGAATTCAATCAGGAGATGGCCAGAAGTATCTCCCTGATACCAGGTGAATAAAAATAAAAAATTGCGGTTGCCAGTCCACTTGCCAAGCACTTATGACAAGTGAGGTTACAGCCTATATACGTCCCACTGCTGGGCACCGGCCTACCCTCATTTCTGAGAGGGTTTTAGGGCATGGAAGTGTCCGCCGCGCTGCCCCAATGCGTGTTGGCGAACTTCATATGTTTTCAAAATACTTTTCTTATTCCTCAGACATGCAGGTTTCCTCACGATGTTTTCCTTCACCGCCGAGAACGTGGTAAATAAGCACTTAAAATTGCAATTAACAATTTCATTGGTGCCGGCGGGAACGAACACGGGTTACTCGCGTTCTGTTATATTTACAGCGAGCGTTAACCATCTGAGCTACCACGGCTCTCAATTATACTAATATCATAATAATATAATAAAATCTTATGACAAAACATAGAGATATTGAGGCAACCAATGGGGAAGGCCTTTGTTCAGGAATGAATTGTTAATACGCTACAATGGTATGGCGTGGTAAATATTAAAATTGAATAAGAAATATTCTACTCGAATAGTAAGCATGATATATTAAAAAATAGATAAGTCTATATTTTTGTGTGTAAAAATTTAAGAACTGTCTCTTCGTGTCGTGCTTACGGTTAATGTTTAGTATTTTCATAGCTCTAAAAATTCCATGAGAGGTAATATTCTATTTAAAGATATCCAGGAAAATTTAAATATGCGCTAGTATAAGTTTGATTGGTTGAGATTAGATCTGTTAAAATTTCATTACTGATTAGCAATAAAGGATTCATTGACATTTTACGAAACAAATAGAATTATATTTTAAAAAAATCTGTAAAAATGGTATTATGTCGTATGTATGGTCTATAAATACTGTGTGATTTTTTTAGCGTCAAGAAAAAAATAGGGTGTAACAGGTGCACGGAACAAAAGTCTATGGCACTGATATTCTATAATTTTTTACATAAACATATTATGAAATTTCAATAAATTCAATAAATACTATTATTTGGGTGCGTATTATTTTAAATTCGATAATTTTTAATCGATTTATTCATTTATTTCAAAATTTTGGTTTTTATTTTTTTATTTCCGAAAGTTTATTTTAAATTAGTGGGATTTTTTGATAGTTCAATTGCATGATATGTTTTAATGTAAAAGCAAAAAAAAAATTGTAAATTATCAATGATATAGGCTATTATTCCGTTCCCCTGTTACATAAAAAATAAAGAAGCTAAATTCTGTTCAATATTTTTTGGACTTTTTCTACATTTTTTTTATTCGATCATGTTGTGACAACCTATAATTTTAAGTTCAATAATCATAATATGTAATATAAAACACACAACAACAATTGAAAGAAACATTTTTTGTAAAAGTCGTACTTGGCAGATTGGCCATCACACTAACAAATGTCTCGCACCTTCTCCGGGTATAGTTTTTTTTTAGATCCAACATAAGACACAATGGCAAAACGTCTTCTATCAGAGGTTACGAAATTTATCAGTCTGTTCTAATTTACGACGGATATTTGTTATTTTCTATCCGTCCATCACAACCTATACAAGCCCACTGCTGAACATAGGCCTCCCTCGTAGATTGCCTCGTAGAGGGGACTTTACCATAGTTGACCGGCTTGGCGAGCGGGTTGGCAACCACAGTTCCTTTATTATTTGGAACTGTCATCAGGATGACGCCGCTGCCCATCACCTGTTTCAATTTACCTCCGTCGCCTCCTATAACACCCACGGGACGATATGTGGTAGTGGATATTCTTACGGCTCCACTACTGCTTATTTTACTTAAACCAAACTTAAAAACCAAGCTATGGAGAGGGCTATGCTCGGAGTTTCTCTGCGCGATAGACTCAGAAATGATATCCGCAGTAAAACCAGAGTGACCGACATAGCCCAACGGATTAGTAAGCTGAAGTGGCAATGGGCCGGCCATATAGCTCGAAGAACCGATAACCGATGGGGAAGAAAGGTTCTCGAATAACAGCCTCGTACCGGTAGGCGTAGTGTAGGGCGACCCCCCACTAGATGGAGTGACGACCTGGTAAGATATGCAGGAAGTCGATGGATGCAGGTGGCATGATGATGATGAAACTTAAACGTTATGCTTATTCCTACAATATTTTACAATGATTTAAAAAAAAATTATGAACTCGTCGAAAACCGGTAAAGGAGCCGATGCATTTATGAATGTCGTGGGATGTTAATAAAATCCAGTTAGTTTGTCCAGTACTCGTTGCCTAAAATCTCAACTTCGACTCTTAAACAAAGTTATTTTATTCTAAACTGTGTTATTTCATACATGTATGCACATCGCGAGTGCAGAGCCACCATTTTCTGTTCATTTCCGGTACTCGAGGCCACATACAGTCAGGCATAGTTTGGCCTATATGTGATCTCACAATGATAATTCAAGCTCAGAAGGAATTAACGAACGTTAGAAGTTATATTATAGTGATATTGATATACACTGAAAAACGTTGAAACGATTCAATATGCTGCGTTAGTTTTGGCAATACTTCAAATAATTATAATTAGGGCGATGTCGCCGTATTTTTTTTTAACTTTTTCGGACTTCTGTAAAATGTAATTATTATGCGAACAAAAATGTGTGAAATTAGAAACGCGCATGGTAGTAATAAGCACGACATAAAATCATAAAAATAACTATATCGCTATTTATACATTTTCAAAGCTTCCATAATGAAACTATATAAAACTTTTATCAAAAGTATATTTTTAGGTCACATTGTGAACACATTTTACAAATTCGTTTTTATTTTATCATTGAAATCTAATCAAAATCGAAGAATTCAAACGCTTGCGGCAGCCCCGGCCCGTGCCAGCCGAGACATATTTGAGGTTTGACGTACTATATATTTAATTATCCCCGAGTTACTACTAATTTATTTGACAATGTGGAAGGGGAGGTAACAGTTTTATACCTACACATCGCACTGCAAGAATGCTGTAAAAATCGGTGTCTCTATATCTCACTAAATTCCTGGGTAAAAACACAAAGCTAATGACAGATAATGCTGCTGCATATTTTGTCACAAATTTTCATAAAAATATAGAAAAAACTCTCTTACCTCTTTGGATAACTTGGAATAGTGTGTCTTTATCTCAGCAATAGTAGTCCTGATTTGTTGACCTTCGTACTTCAAGCGGCCTACATCGCTGTCCAACTTATCAACCCGGGCTTCATGAGTCCGAGCTAGTTGGGCTAGGTCCGAAGTCTCCATTAGCGCTTGCTTCAGCTATAAAATATATTTGTATTAAAATATTTAAAGTAATATTTTCACAGTAAATAAATAGTGATTATAATGACAATTAATTACTCGTATATAATATGATTTTAACAGTTTGCTCTATAAGTATCTTATACGTTCATATAAATATGAATTAAAATAGAAACTCTTATAATTATGTTTTTAAAATAAAACTGTATTGGTTTCCATGAAAAAAATAAAATAAAAAATACAATTTTTTACATAGGTCTGTCTCTGTAAATAGGTATCACGTAAACACGCGTGATCCTACTATTTTATGTAGGTCGTACTTAGTAATATAAGATACAAAATAACTTTTGAATTTTTGAGAAATTCGACCTACTCTGCATTTTAAACTGAAAAAGTATTTTGTTCGCATAGGTGAGTACGGTAAACGTGGGTTACATTACAGTATATCGGAGCAAAATGGTTCACAGCGGTATTATTTCAGATAACTTTTCCGGTTGGTGAAAATGAGAAACTTTCGCGCAGTAAATTAATTATAAGTTAACCAGTGGATACCAAAGGGAAATAAGCTTTTAATTTAAAATGGAAAATAGAGACAATAATGATTACTTGATGTCAAAATTTTGCAAGAACTACATGTTGAACCGATAATAAACCAATCTACTTACTACTACTAAAAAGTTCTTAAAAAGAAGAGGTTTTTGAAAAGAGGTAATAGGAAAGATAAGCTTTGCAAATATTTCAAAATAATATTAAAGTACCTACCCGATAAATACGCAATGCAGCATAAATTGTATACATGACATTTTAACTGCGGCGGCCGTAAACAGTGGCTATGTAGCATATTATGCATCGGTTGACATGCCCTCAAATCTAAGAGCATGTCAATAGCTGTTTGTGTCGCGTGTATATAAATAAAAATAAATGTTGAGTTTCCAACTAGAAACCGTACAACCGCGTGGCTAATTTTGCAAGCATTTTTTTCGGCGAAAAATAAATGTTCGATCGACTAAAGATGTAGGTCACAAAAATAACTAGTTTGAATAAACATAAAAAATTATAGAGAATTTCACATTCACAATTCGTAGTATAGTTGTAGCACGAATGGTTCGGCTCAACCGGAGAAGGACCACGCTCTCACAGAACCTGTATTTCGTATGGTGAGTGTAGAGAATCGGAGACCCTTTTTACTGGAAAGGAGGCATTCTATCTTAGTCCTCACGGGTGAAAAGGCATCTGCATTCTGTTTTGTAATCGAGGATACATGTAGATGCCTTTGGGCCGTAGCAACCACTTAACATCAGGTGGAATGTGTGCTCGTTTGTCACCCTATCCTATTAAAAAATCTGTGTTCAACTGTCGGCATATACATAGTGAAATGGAATATTATATTAAAAGTATCAGTTGTTCAAATATAACAAAAAAATTCTTACTCGTCGATATTTGCAGTCATTTGCAAACATAGCATTATGAGAGACAACAATAAAAAACCTTAATCAGGCCCGTGTTCACAGTACCGTGACAGCTTTAGCCCGTACTTACTTCATTACGAATGACGTGTAACTGCCGCAACAGGGCCGAATTGTTGATGGTATTCGAGATCTCCTTCATTTCGACACGCAGCTCGTTCATTGAGGTTTTAGCCCATTGCAGAGTCAGTTGCTCGTTGCGCTCGTGGTTGTCCGTCGGTCCGGCTGGATTGCGTCTACAACACATATTTGTTATTTAAAAATAAATCAAATAGTTACAATATGGTTGTTAAACTTAATTGTTATTGGTTTGAATGAGACATAAGGATATAATATGCCAATTTTTCTAGTGCCTATCTCATTCAAATCTGTTACACCCTACTGATTGACAGATAATTAAACCAACCTACAAAAAACAAACAAACCTAGTGATAACAGAAAATATGCTCAACCATAGTTCGCTTTTGAATATCAGCATTACCAGTGGGAAAAATGAACTGTGCGCTCACAAAATATCTTTGAAAAATTGTTATTAACAATATCAATGTTATGTATGCTGCTTCTTGTAAAATTTAAGCTGTCAAACTTTAACGTCATCTTTCATTTAGGATTGGAGTGTTGAAACTATCGCTCTTGTTCGGATTTCATTAAGTTAATTACCTTAGTACCGTACCTTGTAGCAGCGCTGAGCTTCTAGTCTTAAGCCATTATAAATAGAGTTTAGAGATGTTCAGCCTTACAGCTTAAACTTATGATTTCTCTCTACACTAAATAACAGTAGAAAGAGACTAGAGAAAGTTATTACTCAAGTAAGTTTTAATTAAAGTTTATAAGTAATGTTGTTATTATAAATAGCAGTCTAATTTTCTTTAAAATATATAAAAGTGTTATATATATATATGTATATATATATATATATATATATATATATATATATATATATATATATATATATATATATATATAAATAGTTCAACGATCTTCTCTGCACTTTTAAAATATATACAACGGCGTGGTTTAAGCGTAATTATCATATTTTTATAACTTTGTATATACCATACATTACATATTATTTTATTTTATCTTTATAAAATCGTGAGTTTAGCGCTATTTAATATTTTAGGGTCAAATACGTACCATTAAGACGAGTGTTACTCACCAAATTGTTTAACATATTGAAAATAATGAACTTTAAAAACATAAGTAAATTGAGTGAGTAGAAGACGTTTATGTCAAGACCCATTCCAATAAAAACATATTTGCAAGATTGACAACATCTCCCTAATTTATATGTTCACAACAACTCTAAGAGAACCTATGTATAATTTGCGTTGCGTCCACAGTGGGAAAGGTCATGTAAGCCGCTGTTTGCAAGCTTTACGCGCATCTTTTAATTGCATCTGTTAATTAAAACGTTTCACAGAAAGCTCCAAAAAGCCTTAGGGACAAACTGTGGTAATTTCAGCTGAACAAGACTATAAAAAGCGGACCTGTTCCGATAACATGCGATTTAAGCACACACCTGCTTACGTATATTATTTAGTCAACTGGTTTTATATTATAACATTACCTGTTATCGAATGCGCCCAGGCGTGCTCTTTAAAAGAAGAATAAGAAAGTGCATTACTAAATAACATAGTTTTTAATGTTTGTCACATAATTAAAGTTGTTAAAGAAAACATTTTAAAAAATTGTGGTGTTTACCGTGGGTATTTATGTAATAATAACACGCAATAATCTTGGGTGTAGTCTCTGTCTTATGTTTGTAAATTATTATCTTTTATTCAGTTAAGTTCAAGCACTCATATACTGCAAATAATCTATCTATAAATACATATAAACAGAATTCTAGTTTCATTCTGTAATCGTGAGTTGCTTTGAGTTGAGGGGTTTATTTGTAAGTCATTATATTTTGAAGAAGCCATTACGATATGAATAGCAATTTTTTAAAATTTTCGTCTGACCGAGCTAAGCTTCGGAACGGCTGAACCGAGCAATGCCAGGAGTTACTTGACTATATTTTATCAGAAAAAATTGGAGTATTTTTTAAAAATTCAAAAAATTGATGAAACAAATAGTCTTGGGTAATTATTCTAACGCCGCATTAATAAATACTACCCTAGTGAATTAGGAGCGGTTTGCTAGTCTAAAATAAGTAAATGTGTGAGTAGAGGACTTAAAGGGCCAACGTTTATGTTGTGGGAGTGGGACTATCCTTAAAGGCTAACCGTCTATTGGGATATTGGATTTATGTTTTTAGGGTTGCCACCCGTACTGTAATATATACTATCGTACTATATTTCAGACAAGTGTACTATATCTCGTATTATAGAAAAATAATATATCTTTGTATCCTAATTCGACTGTCGCGCTTTTTTATATAAGCTGTGATTGTAAGAACAAGTAAGTTTTACGAAAAGATTTTTTTCCGTAAAATTTACTGTTACTTTTGAACGATGATAGAAAAAGAGCACATATTAATTTAATTGAAAATAAATTGTTAATTTATTTTTATATTGAACCTAAATTGCTCAGATTCCTACAATTATTTTAAACGTAAATTTATTACGTTTGCATTTATTGCATTAATGAAGAAGAACAATAACAAATATGTACATAGAAAAATACATAAAGATTAAAAATAAATGTGTACATTTTTTCTGAATTGCTCAAAAGTAGGTACCTACTATATTTTTGCATATCTTTTGGGAAAAATATTATATTTGTTTTAAAAAAGGTGGCAACCCTATGTGCTAGCCACCTTTCACATCTTTTACAATTTTCCATGTAAACCTATATTTTCGGTTAAACAAGTAGCCCGCTAAATATACGCTGTAAATAAGGTACAATTAGCTACTGAAAACAACTGCGTCCAAACTTGGTTAAGGTAAAAACTGCTGGTACAATAAACGAAGTGGCAGCTTCTACGTAAACTTTTTTTGTAGTTAATCAATTTAGTTATGTTTAAGAACAACCTTTATGTTTAAAAAGTATGTAACATAATCATCATTATCATTGCAGTCCTTCACATATCCACTGCTGAACATAGGCCTCCCCCAAGGTAAGATAATTATATTAAACACATCTTACCATTGTTACTTATATTAAATAAATGTAACAATGGTAAGATAAAATAACTTGGATTATTTTTTTACTGCAATTTTAAACTTTTTTATAGAAGAAGGGCGACAAACGAGCACACAGTCCACTTGATGGTAAGTGGATGCTGTGGCCCATAGACATCTACATTTATCCTCGATTAAGAATCAAAACGCAGATGCGTTGTCACCTCAGGACTAAGATGGAATGCCTCACTTCCAGTAAAAAAGGATCTCTGGATCTCCATACTCACCATACGAAACACAGAAGTCTTATTTTGTAATATCGTGATCCCCGGTCGAACCAACCCATTCGTGTTTCACCTATAATATAGCCGCAGCATAGCCAGCTCAAAACATTTTTACAATAAATTATCTTCTATTCTATTCTATTTTTGGTGAACGCAGTTCGTTTTTAGTTATCATTATTTAATTTATATTCACATCATAGCACGCATATCATTTATTTTAAGAACAGCGCTCCTTTTAGCGACTTTATTAACAACTTTTCGTGGTCCTTCCCCGGTCGACCCGACCCATTCATGCTACAACCATAATACAGCTGTATAAATTCTTACGTATAAAATGTTATCATTAGGGCTCATTTAACTTTCAAAGTACATGTGTACTTTGATTTTGTCTTTTAATAGCTATCGTATTTTCGCTTCTTTATATATTAAACATGCCACAAAAGTGGTGCTTTGGTTAATTCTATTTAAAAGAAATTATTTCCATTAGTCCTAATTAAATTTTAATCAAGAATAAATAAAACCAAGGAAACATTATTCATGACTAGAACTTGTGTGTTAATATTAGTTTGTTCTATATTAAATGAAGTCAACGAGTAAGCCGTCCGATGTTGCATGTAATAGTCTACGTGTATGTTGTGCGCGCAACGTTGCTAATTTTAGTTCTCTGTGTACTAAATGGACATAAAATCACAGAATGGTCGGACATAACACGGTATTCTAGTAACATGAGAGTGGAACACGGGAAGTGGCGTTCATCGTTATGCAAGAGCGCTCCAGTGCCATGTTCCAAACAAGGAACACATGGGGTGTTCCTCTATCGAGACGACAGTTACACTAATATTGGTTTAAATATTTTGTATTTTTATACATAACTTTTATTTACATTATTACGTCTAAAGCTTGAATAACTTTATTAGTATAGTATTTTAATAATAATAATGAACTCCCTACGGTGCAACCACATATTCATTATTGACACTTCTTACCTGTTAAAGTGGAGACAAAGCGCACCTTTCAGTACGCGACGAATGAACTTTTACGCATTAAAAGTCCGTAACAGTAGGTTGTCTTTTGTACTTTTTAGTAAGTGAGAGATAAACTATTATAGCTACTAAAAGTCTCATCTTATATCTACTGTACCTCGTGAACAACGAAGATGATCAACGCGTTGTTACCTAACTTTATATTTTGGCTGGTTCAGAAAGTTTTCATGTAGTCTAGCTCGTCTAGCTCTATTGTCATAACATTATAACAATGACCTATTGTATTTTTGTTGCAGGATATTTTTTGAGAGATTTTAACTAAAATAAAATGTTTAATATGAATTATAAATGACATTATGACTGCACAACTCGTTTCTTTTGTGATTCGAAACCGCGGCTTCACAGGCACATCTTAGGCACTGCGCTACGAACTACTACGATTTTTTTTTAATTCACTATTAATAGAAAGAAGTATGGGCGTCTATTTCTATGCACCGATTACTACGAGTAATCTGTGTATCTATGTTACCTTTTACAATTGCAAAATACTCGAGTGTGCTTATGAGGAAAATATTTATCTAGAAATAAACACAGCATAATTGGAAAAAATACACCTTCTCTTGATAGGTTCACTTGATATTTTACATGGTCTTCATTTGATAGGTTATAATATTTTACACACGTTGTGTTCGCGATATTTATATTTATTTTTAGCAACGATTGTAGGTATTTATAAATATAACATCTTAATAATAATATATATAAATTACGTGTCACGTTGTTTGTCCGCGATGGACTCCTAAACTACTTAACCGATTTTAATCAAATTTGCACACCGTGTGCAGTTCGATCCAACTTGAGAGATAGAATAGTTTTTTTGCCCATGAATTGAAGGGCTTTTAATAAGACATGACAAAGGGTCGTCGAAAAGGGCAGAACAACGTCGGCCTGGCAAGTTAGTATAACATAAAAAGACTGTTTTTGTACATATAAACAAAATTAAACGGTCTCTGTTTAATATCAAAATAACCGTCATTTATCGAGCTCATAGGGATATTTGCATGGCATTAAGACACGAGTAGTAACCATTTTAAAATGTTTTCTTGTCTGTCTGCTCACGTTACGGAATGGTTGAAGCGCTTGTGATGAAACTTCACAAACAGATAGAAAGCGATGCCAGGTGTGATCTAAGCTATATTTTATCCAAAAAACTTAAAGATTTCTTGTGACATACAAAAATAAAAATAATTAAACCTAAATGACGTCACATTAATAAAATCTTAGAATATAAAGCTGCAAATACAGTCATCACACAAATAGTTCAAGAATTTACATTTAAAATTCGGTTAAGCAAATATACTAATATAGATTTCCTTCTACACGAAATGATAAATTTACTTTGACGAGTTATAATCTTATCAGGCAATTTTATGTACGAAAAGCGGTCTTCTGAACTGATAAACTTTGATCAAACTTTTACTAACATATCATACTGACAGGTACCCACTCTTATTTATAAGCACTTGAATTAAATCAATTTTAGACAGAATTCTTATTTAAAATATTTGAAAACTCTTTTAGACTTTTTTCTTGACTTTGTAAACAAAATATATATTTAAATAAAAATATATAAATGAATCTATGAAGCCCGATATATTTTTGAAGTGGATGCTATTAATACCTAAATGGTGTAATGATCGATGGTCGCCACACACGGTCAGTTCAACTGATCATTTCAACTGATCAGTTCAAACTAAAACTATTGATATTTTTTTAAATATTGGATTTTCGATATATCAATAAATAAACTTATCTATAAAACTCCGATATTGATATATTTATAATTATCGATATATCGAAAATTCAATATTTTAGTCAGTTGGAATGATCAGTCGGACAGACCGTGTTTGGCGTCGATAATAGTTTTAGGAATTTTATGTCTGTCTATTCGTGTGCCCGGGCTGAACCAATTGTAATGAATCTTCACGAAGAGTGTGGTCTGCAAGATGATGTTGTGACCAGGATTAAGAAAGGAATGCTTCGGCGGTTTGGTCGTGTGGAAAGAATGAATGAGGAAGGAGTGATAAAGAAAATTTATGTTGCAGAAGTGAATGGCGGAGTCGGAAAGGGACGTCCTAGGCGAAAATTTATCGACGAAATTAACGATTTAATGAAAACGGGCCAAATTCGGAGTACCCTTAACCGACGAGCATGTGTGCGTAGGTATTTGGACGTGAAGGAGGCGAGAAAGGTGTGTCAGGATCGTGCCAAATGGAAGTCTGTAGTCTCTGCCTACCCCTTTGGGTGACAGGCGTGAGTGTTTATGTATGTAATAAAGGTGACAAGGCATCAGACGAACACAGTACACCTGAAGTGGTAAGTGAATGCTGTGGCCCTTAGACAAATGCAATGTCACCTCTGAGGAATAAAATGGAAAGGCTCGTTTCTAGTCATAAGGTTCTCCTCTTCCCTACCGTCTTCATATGTAACACAGCATCATTAAACTATTTCTCTCTGGTATTCTATTTATTCCTTCGATGTTATGGTTCTTTTCGCGTTGAGTCAACCAATTCGAACCATAACACAAAGATATTTTCTATAAAACATCTTTGCCATAACAATAATATAGCTACCGTGGCTCTACCACGAATGAAAGTAAGTTTAATGTCATAGCGTTAACCAATTTTAATTAAATTTAAAAATAGAAACACTATTAAATTCCTTTTTATCTAACAAAGGTTTTTTGACCTGAACTGTTTGGTTAAAATGATAAAACTATTTGTAACTTGTTACAAATTTTTAACACAACTCATTTTCCTACCGCTTTTGAAAACTTTTCCTGTCAGTCAATTATTTTGTAATTAAAAAAATAAATTGTAATGTAGATGAGAGAAGAATAGGTATGTAATATAATTTAATAATTATAACTTACGCAGAGTAATTTTCATTTCTAATTTTGTTATTAAAAAAATATTATTAGAATTAGCTTAGGTAGCTTAGGTAACGTTTCAACGTATTATATAAAGCCACGAATAAACTATTAAAAGTTTCTAAGCAGCAGATGCAACCGCGCCATGTGTTCAACGGATGCATTAGAAAAAAAAATTGAGTTTTAAAATCGTCTTTATAGCAACGAGCCTAAATTCCATTAACCAGAATCTTAGTAAGTTATCGATCACATAAGCTGTATTGCCGACGGCTAAGATCGCTTTTTGTTAAGTTGTGTGGCAAAATGACTTAAAAAACTAACGTTGGCCAAATGTTGTTGAATTGAATGCATCATAGCACCTGCCTTTTAGAAAAAATTAGAAGCCGACATGGCCTGACTGACCGACGTGTTCGGAACACATTTTGTTGGAAAGTAGTTTTACGGCAATCAGTAGTAATCATTATAATTTTAAATAAGGTAGGTCTACAATCCAATTAAGGACCCTAATTAAAATTCAGTTTTATTTGGTAAACTTTAATGAACAAAATTAATTAACGTCTACAATGAATTTTCCGTTCCTCTTAATTTCAAAATTAAAACTACTGTTTTAAGAGCCAATGCAATATTCTAAAGTATATTCATCTGCTAAAACTTGATTTCGCTTATTGCTCTTTCCACAAATACTATTAACACTTACACTATTGTTTACAACAATAGCGTTCTTTAACAAAAAATAAATAAATAGATTATAACTTTAATCCATTCTTAAGATGCTATGTTGCCATATCAATACAAAAGTATTTATACAAAGGCATATTAAATATTTTAAGTATTTATGAAATTCGATAAAGTCAAAAGATGCGTTTGATTTTATACAATTACGATATAGAACAAATGCTTCACTCTTCTATTTTTTTTTGCTCGCTGCGCACGCGCGCCATTTGCTAGCAACCGGATGTGGGCTCGCAGCACATTACTTCCGGCTTGAATATAAATAAACATCAAATTAAAGCCAGATGTTCACCCCCATTGGCCACTATAACTTGAACCCCTTGATTCATTTTATTTAATCTTTCTCAAAGTCCCAGTTCAAGATGTGGTACTAAATTATTTCGTAATAAGATCCTTCGATACAAAATTCGAAACGGACACCGATGGAAAGATGAAAAACTTTTCGCATATTTTATGTATATTATGCATTGTTGATCTACCCATCCATTAAAATCCATAAAAAACCACGGCTGAATATGGACTCATGGGAAGTATTAAAGAAAGGTACAACAAAGTGAAGGCTACCGCTATCCATCGTTCCTGCCATTCTTGGCTGCGGTGGCGACTATGGTAACGGCAGGGCAGATAGTGCTAGGAATCTCCGACAGAGTTTCTGTTGTCAGTTAAAACGATGTTACCTGGTAACATATAACGCACGCGCGTGGAGTTACTCAAGAGAAAGTACCGGAGTAAAGCTTAAGCAACTACATCTTGTAATGAAGAAACTATTGAATTGAACCAAGGCCCTAAAATCTTCGCTATTGATCTTTCTGGCGAAAAGGGACAACTGGCTAAGTTAAAGACCGACTGAGCCGGCGTCATTAGTAGCGATATTAAGAGGATCTACGGAAAACCGTACACATCGTCGCTGGAGCCGTACGCCAGAGCAATTCGCATGCGACATAATTTTAATGATATTTAGTACATCACTCTCAGCGAGAATGATCTTAAGCACCTTAAAAGCTTAAAAACCTCAAAGACACCGAGTGAGGATGATTTTATAGCGGAAGTTTTTAAAGCCAGTGGGAAACCGGTACTTCAAATTTTTCACATGCCATAGGCATGATCAATTATTCTAGCTTTCATGGTGGCGGCACTAAGGAAGATTGGAGCACAAGTGCGGTGGTCTCATTCTTCAAACAAGATGACTAGCCTAGCCGTGCCCACTAGCTACTTTCGAGAATCATTATGAATTGTCTCGCACGGTGACTGGGCTACTGCCATCTTTCCAAACAAGCTTGTTTCCGGAAAGGCTTTATTTTACATTGTTGTATCATGTGCCACATACAAAGCCTACTACAAATTGTGCAGATGACCCTTCAGTACTATCAGCCACTTTGTCTTGGGTATGAGTATGAGGACCATGAAAAAGCCTTTGATTCCGTTGAAATTTAAGCGATGATACAAGTTCCCTGGGTGGTGTCAGATTGATTGTAAGTACTGAAGTGCTTGTATAATAAGGTTACGATATCTGAGAACTGGACCAGAGTACGTAACTTATGCAAATGCAGGAAGGTAATACAGAGTAACGTTATATCTCCAAAATTCTTTACCTCTGCATTGGAATATTTTTTCAAGCAATAGGACTGGTAAGAATATAATTTCAACTTCAAGTGTGAGAATATCAACTACCTCCGATTTGCTAATGATAGTAGTTATTACGCTGGATGCTGGAGGAGCTTAGCACTAGCTAGCTTAGCTTAGCTTAGCATAATGGATAGGTCTTAAAATGAACATAAGTAAATCAACAGTAGGTTTTGTAAAAAAAAGTACGAGCCCTTCTATTTTTCAAAACGGTTGCAACCGGTTTAGTAGGTTTAACTAGTTTTAATCATAAGAGATGTTATTCGATCAAAAATGCGTAACAATAATTGTAATTTATTTCACCTCAAATGTCGCATAAAGTACATAATGAAGTGAAGCCAATATTTATGAAAAATAAAAGGTGATATCTGCAGTATAACCCGAATACCAAACTAGCCCAACGGATCCGTGAACTGAGATTGCAATGAACTTCTATAAAAAAAAACTGGACATATACCTCAACGAACCGACAACTGATGGAGAATGAAGGTTCTAGATAGGCAGCCTCACGTCGGTAAGTAAAGTGGCAGACGGTTCACAACTGGACTTATTGATGACCGTGCTTTTTAGCATTCCTTGGGGCCTATGTTCTGTAGTGGTCATGTGATGAGCTATAATGATGATGAAAGCTACAAGTATAGCTTATCGAAAATAATTCCAATACAACAACGTGAACGAAGGAAAACTATCCTTAACTTTTTTTTAAATCTGATAGAGGGAAAACGAACATGCGGCTCACCTGATGTTAAGTGACTACCGTCGCCCATGAACAACCACAACACCAGGGGAATTGTAGATGCTTTATTTTGAGAGCATGTTTTGATTGCGTATGTTTTTGAAACATTAATACCATTTTATTTTAATTTAACACAACTGAAAAACTTTCAAAAATTAAAATTCAAAACCTACGATTAAACGAACTTGAAGTCTTTAAAAATTTATTAGTTTTATTAGCGCAGGGAATTTTTGTTACTTGGTGACCAAATCCGCTGGAAGAGCTGATTAATTTTAATAATTAAATTACTAATGATATATTATATCGTCGACAAAAATATTTTTTGTAACTTATTTTATATTTCTATCATTTACCGATATCTCGGACAGTAAAATATTTTTTGTAACTTATTTTATATATCTATCATTTACCCTCAGACCATTGAACCCAACATTTACCGACATCTCAGACAGTTAAATACTATTTTAAAAATCAAGACTGCGTTAAAAATTTAATTTTATAAGACATTTATCACAGTTTCTTTATAAGTTTTGAAACTGTATGTGAGACTAGTTGCTAACCAACTTTCAATAGATCATCAATGGTCGTTCAAAATGTAAAATGATTGGGGAAACCTTAATAGGATGTACAAATATATGAAATGATACCCCAATCGATATAATTCATCGACTTTTATTATTTTCTTTTTAACAATATGGCGTCTAATTGTCGCCATATTGTATTTCGATTCCTGCCATGTCTCTAGTGACACAAGATTAAGATTATGGTCTTCATAGCGCCACAAAAGAATAAAAACACATAATATAGACAAAAAAGTACTTTTTTTTTCGTCCGTGAATATAGGCTGATAAAAACATTACCGGCCTTTGCGTCGCGCAGTCGGTTAAAATGTACTTTAATTTTAGTTTCAAAGTAAATATAATAAATAGCAATAAAATACGAGCAATTAATGTTTTATTTACACTCGTTGAATTTGAATGACTATAAGCTCAAGCTCAAGCGATACAACGCACTCGCTAGAAAGAACAACTTGTGTGTTCAAAGGAAAGTTTAACTAATAAATTTGCTTGAAATGTAATTTATATGCATAAAGTACCGTAACATACGTACGTCTTAAAAAAAATCTATTTTTTATTTCAGCTTCATTTGTCACAGCGAAGGATAACCACATTATAAACAATGTACCTATCGTCACTTTCACAATAGAACGCAAAGAACGTGTATCTAGTTCGGCCTTTTGTCATTTGTTTAGACTCGTCTTCATATTCTTAGTAGCACGATTTTATTAAATTTAATCTTTTTAGAAAGCGCAAATATGGTTATCGTACTCGTACTATCTAGAGACGTAGCCCCAAATTTCATGGAAGACAGTTTTCGATTTTCGTGCACCCGATCATCCCACTTAATTAATATTTTTGCAGTTTCGAGTTCGGATATTAAAAACCGCTAATGAAATCTAATGAAAACTTAAGTGCGATTACGCGTTGAATTAAATCGATTGAAACCGATTCACTAACTGATAAACGTAAGGTGAAAACAAAAGAATGAGGAATGATGAATGAATGAACTCAGAGATTTTAAAACGAGGACAATATGTATGTTAAGGACTATGGAAAATCGATTCCTACGGCAGATATCGATGGTGCTTGTGACTCCGGTACAAAATGTGTAAAGCTAAATATAATAAAACAAAAAGTGTCTTAAATTCTTTAGCATTCGTGTTCGCTTCGTAGGTGAATGTAATTATTTAAAGCTATAAAGTATTTACAAGGCCAGCACATCGTCGGCCGTATATAAGCGCATTGTAACAAGATATATCTTTCAACAAGGATTACATTATTTTTTATTGTTCCTAAGGGACGTTAAAATAAAATATCGTGTCGATAGAATGGCTATGTTCTAGAGAGAGGCTCTCGATTCTCGTCTTAAAACGATTTTAAGCTCAACTTTGAAATTATAACATGTCTAGCGATGCTTCAGAGCAACGGGCGTAATCTAAGCTACATCTAGTATAAATTTACAGCGACGCCTATCTTTCATAAATTTAGATCGTAATTTCTATCAGTTAATAAATATTCGGTGTGGTTACGTTGTGACTGCACAATTTCTAACTCTCTATAGCCCACTTAGCTCTATCGCGTAAACGTTACATTAAGCAGCACATTAGGAGCTTTTCTTGGTATTTTACACGAATTTTCAATTCTGCTCAGCGGGGCGCAGTTACTCAAACGGTAACAATGTTTGGGTTGATAACTTCTAATTAATAATTATCGAATTCTATCTAATTACTATGAAAAATTTGTTTGTTTAAAAATATTGGTAAATGACTAATTAATTAAATATTCTCACGTTTTTGACGTTTCTTATGTCAATGTCATATTTATATATAGTACTGAATCAATCTAGTGAATCGATATTTCACCCGAGAGAATCGAGATCGAGTCTTTTTTCTGTTTTATTAAGATTTATAAAATTATTTACAATTAGTTGAAAGTACCCGAACTCGTAAAGAATGACAGTTTTTAATTCAATCATTCCATGTTATCTGTACTTTATTGTATCTTTTTTTTTAAAGATCGATATTTGCGAAATAGATCTTTAAGATTTCGATTTTTTGTGAATCGATTCCCAATCCAAATTCAATTCGAATCGATTTAAAAATGTGTAAAATTAATCGCTAGAAAATTACTCATTAAACATAATCTTAATATTATTGAATGAGTTAGGGGTCAATCTTTGTTGGTTACGGTTTTGCGTAGTTAAACAATATGTTGTATATTATTTCGTATTTTTAATGTGCTTAAAGGTATTTAAATCAGGTTGCAGTTGCTGTTTTTAATCATTCAGTGAAAACTGAAACGGAATGTTTAAATCATAGACTTAGAAATATACTGGCGTAGTCTATGGTTTAAATTAAAACTATTACTAAACCTTGTAGTGGCGGTATAAGAATATT
Source organism: Parnassius smintheus behrii (assembly GCA_036936625.1). Taxonomy (NCBI): domain Eukaryota; kingdom Metazoa; phylum Arthropoda; class Insecta; order Lepidoptera; family Papilionidae; genus Parnassius; species Parnassius smintheus. The sequence continues at coordinate 21,331,478 of JAUPFT010000016.1, read as the reverse complement.
CACCACCCCATATGGATGATATGGGGTGGTGGATATTATATATAGGTTTATTATATATAGGTATTATTCGTAGGTGATGTAAGAGGCGCCAGAGGAAAACTGAAACAGCTATTTGCCGCAGCATCTTCCTGATGGGGCAATCTATGGAGAAATCCTATGTTCAGCATTACATTTTTTTTAAACTGTAATGGACACATGGATCACACTAAAAACGGTTAGGTGTATATAGGCAATATAAAAAAATTAGTTTGTACCGAGATCGGTAAATCAAATAAATTATGAAAAATTAATTTTCCTCAGAACCGAATTTCAAAACAGAACTAGACTCATTTAGTTTGCCTAATTTTCCCATCGCGTGATTTAAAAATAATTATTATCATATCAAAATTCGCTGTAGTCGTCGCTAGCATAATTCATTAAAATCACAAATGCTTAAAACATTCAGCGCACAGCGATGACTTAAAACAAAAATGTGAGAAAGCATATATAAAATAAGCTGAGCGATTATTAAAATAAAGTACATGTACTTAATAAATGGCCTGGTTAAACTATATTATCTCTAAATGTAAATTTCAATTGCTGGTCCGTTAGTCTCGCTGAAACTCAAAAATGCCTCGACTGATTTAGATTAATTTTTTTGTTTGCATTTGAGTGGGCCTCTGGATGCTTTAGATTTAAAATTGGACTCGGTAGGTGACGCTACTGTTGAAATTCAGAAATCACCAGTGCGAAGCCAGAGCGAAATGCTAGTAAGTATATAATAATATATAATACAGTTAAACAAATTAAATAGAATTTATTAAAATAAAACTTATTCGCAAATAATAAATTAATTACAAAATTTTGACCACTTACTTCAATTCATCAATCTCATTTTGAAGACGCGTTACGTCGGAAAGGTGCGAAGTTTTTAGCATCGCTATTTGTTCAGCCATCGCTTGTAGCTCTTGCTTAATGTTAATTTCGGCGGCGTTCACAATAAAAAAAGAAAAACAGTATATAAAGGCCAAAACACAAAATCTTAGACACTTCATATTTACGAGGAAGTTACGTGCGGGTATCGCGACACAATCGCACGTCCGTTAAGGACGGAGACTAGTGCGGGAATAACTTGACGCGCGGCCCGTCCACAGCCTTAATAACGAGTTGGCGGGGTGGCTTTAAAGAGCAGATGTGTTCAACAGTTGTCCAGAAGCCCGAAACCCGCGTGTTGGCCTGTTTTTCAGCCATTCAATGTTAATGCACACGGCAATACTAAAGTTGATGATTAGGTTTTATAACTAGTTACCGAGATACAAGGTTTATTTTGTTTAAGTTTTCACATTAGATCATGTCGCAAAAGTGTCACATTTATTATAACATAGTATGTGTATCATTATTTCATTTTTTTATTTGATTACGTTTTAAAGCAATTTATTCGTATATGCCTTAATTCTCAACACGAGCCTTATTTTTATTGTATGAAATTAATAACGGAAACCCGGAAAAGGGCTACTACGCTAAAAACGAAATACATTTTGTTTATTTGTCCGAAAAAAAAGGAATTTGTATTTATTTATTAACTAATATATATTTCTTTGTTTTGTTTTATTGGTATTAAAATTTAAATCAAAATTAAAATCAAATCTTCACATTATTGTCTTTCTAATGAAACTAGTTTGGGACACATCGGTTTGATAGGTTCAAAGTCTATGATGGACATAAGTAGAAAAACTTTTTGTGTTTTATATAGATAAAAAATTTATATTCAACTAAGTAGAAACAGAAAAGTGAAATGATTTACGGGAGATGTTTTCCTTGCTAGTTGTAGTTATTTTAATACCCTGAGGCGGGGTACAAATAATTAAGTCGGCACTCGGCGAAGCTGCGGTTGCAGCATCGACTCTACTTCAATACGTAGGTATACGTATTTGATTCTCTGTGAGTAAAAATACACAAATGCTTAGAAATAAATACGTTTAGTTAAAATATGTGCAAAATTAAGTATTTTAGGAGAGGCATATTATATACGCCTCTCCTAAAATACTATAAATTATAAGATATAATAATAATAATACTTCACTAATATAAAAATAATATTAAATTAAAATTTTACTGCCTCGTTGGTCTAGTGGTTATAGTAGTACGACTGGTAATCATGAGGGTTCGAATCCCGGGTCAGGCCAAAAAAATCAACAAAATCAATTATTGGGTTTTTGCGTCCAGAAATTATCAGTAGCTGTCGGAGTCAGGTTGGCGGTGTCTCACTCCCGTGCCTCGGAAAGCACGTAAAGGCGTTGGTCCTGCGACTGAGCTCTCTTCGATCGTGTCGGTTTACCGTCCCATCGGCTTATGAGAGTGAAGGAAAAGAGAGTGCACATGTGCTTCTATAATACTTTCTAGTCTCCGTTGAGGCTGGCCGCCGTGACCGAAATTCGATCTGGAGAACATTATTATTATTATTATACTCTCACAAAGGTTAACGTCATCAATACTACTTAAAAAGCATATTGTGGTAATCCACTCCTGGTTATACGAATTTAAAAATGTATATTTGAAAACAAATTGACTACATTCGCCTGGCGATCGCTGTGTACAGGTTTGGTAAACGTAGAGTCCATACTCCCGCGCTGGCAATACTGTTTTTTTTTTCAATTTATTGGGTAAACAAACAACATCACAATGGGTGCGTTTGGCAGAAAAAAGCGCTAGCAAGCACTTGTAAGCAAAATGGCGATCGTAAGCGGTAAGCGCTGTCAAATCGTAAGTAGCTATTTTCCTCTAGGACACGATGTTAGTTTTAACCGGGGAACCTAACCTAATTTAAATATATGTTTGTAAAGTATTCATATTAAAAACTTACCAATCATGAATTTTTAACAACATGTATATGTTTATTCATGTAATTATATTACTTAAAACTAATATTACACAAAACATCTTATAAACTCTACTTCAAAACAAACAAATTAAATAAGCAAAATGGCCGATTGTGTCAGCGCTACTGAAGTAGGAGTCGTGTCCTGGCGGAAAACTATTTCAGCGCTTATAAGCGCTTGCTAGCGCTTTTTTCTGCCAAACGCACCCAATAACAAATGGTTATAATAGTGTTAACCTATACATTATTGACAATTGTGACATCCATACCGTTTACCACGAGCATTATGAACAAATTGTTTTTACAGGTTGAGAGTTTTATTCATCTGTACATTTTTCACTGTTGTGTGTAGTATAAAGTGTCATGCAGTTCCTTAATTACTAAATTTCTGTAAACGCTTACACTATTTACAAAAATATCAATATGACTGAAGTTGCGGTTATAAGAATTTAGTATACGATGAATAGGTGCACGCATACCTGTGTTAGTGCGTGATGTTCGTGTGGCAAATAGGTGTTTCGAACGACAGGCTCGCATGTACGATTTAGTAGGCACTCTATAGTTAATATTATTGACAATATCAGAGCAGTCGTACCTATTATGGCAAATGTCATACAAAAGCATGGCTTGCATTTGTATTCTCCTAGACTTCAAGTCTAAGAGTTTATATCTTTGCAATATCTGGTGGTATGACTGATAGTTATGACAACATTTGTAACACTGTTGTTTAAACAAATAAACAAATAATTTATATGTAAGCAAAATGCTGCCTGTAACAGGTGACTTCGCTCTTTCTTAGCTAAAAATTACAATATTATTAATGAAATAAAATATCTTAAAGTAAATAATTAAATAACAAAAACATGACTTTAGTATCCTAGCATCATTCTCATCAATAATATATTAGGGTAGTATTTTATATATATAGAGTGTACTAGCTTGCCAAGCAGCCCTTTTCGACGATCCTTTAGGAGTCCATCGCGGACAAACAACGTGACACGTAAATTATATATATTATATATATATATATATATATATATATATATATATATATATATATATATATATATATATATATATATATATATATACATTAAGATATTAGTATATTTAGTAGTAGTATGTGGTGTGGGATGTAAATTTGCGCATATTGTATGAGTAGTGTGAATAATGTGTAACATAGGTACTCAGTTCTAAGTATGGGTGTATGTCTGTTCTCCAGTCTGTTCACCAGTCTGAAAGTTACTAAGTTACTGGGTATACCAATATGCATTATCCATCACCCATATGGTGGCACTATTAGTTACTCAGCTTGTTTGGTCGACGTGCAGGTGAGGTAGGCATTTAGAAAAATAATCAAAACATCCTCTACACAACCCTTTAAAAGAAATTCATAAATTCCTTTTTACCTAATGATTTCTTATATTTAAGCGAACAGTACACATTGGTTAAAACCACTTTTACGGATTTAATTGCGTTTAATTATTTGATTTACGCGAACAGTACACATTGGTTAATACTACTTTTACGGATTTAATCGCGTTTAATTATTTGATTTTTTACTGCCGACGTTTCGGGTGCTTTCCAGCATCCATGGTCACGGGCGACTTAGGTGACTGACGTCCCGATGTCAGTGTTATTGTGCGGGGTAGTTTTAACAAATTCCTTTTTACCTATTATAAATCAGCGCTTTACTACTCCTACTACTTCCAAACCTGATGGTAAGTTGTGATAAAGCCAGATAGAGTATTTTTAATATATTGCACTATAATTATCCTTCCCTTCCATCCCTTACTGCCTTTAATTGTCCACTGCTGATTATACACAGGCCGACCCTCTAACTTGGCTCATATTAGGGGATTTTGCCATAGTTGCCACACTTGGCAGGCGAGTTGGCAGCCGTAGCTTTTATTATTTTGGATTGTTATCAGAAAAATTCTGTTGCCTATCTCTTTTTTGTTTAATTCTGATGCCTGATACGACACCCACGGGACGATATGGGCTATTTGATGTTTCCACACCACCACTACTCAGTCGACTTAGTCCTCCTTAACCAAAAATCCTAATCAATGATGTAAACATCCAGTGCGCAATCTCTACTCTACAATATGGGAATCTACTTAATACTTTGTTACGCTGTAGAACCACGTTGCAGCCGGTTCGACCAAGGAAGGATCACGCTCTCGCGGAATACCAGCGTGAATTATCAGCTTAATGTTGTTGTGTTACGTATGGTGAGTGTAGAGAACCGGTAACTCTTTTTACTGAAAATGAAGCATTCTATCGTATTCATCAATGGTAACAACGCATCTGAATTTAAATCTTAGTACCCGGTTGACCGAGCTTTGCTCGGTAATTTTCGCTCGGTTTTTTTTTTTGATTCGTGTGTTTTGGAAATTATATTTAGATACAAATTACATACTGATGAAATACGAATAATATTTATTGATCGTAGCGACATAATTGAAAAAAACTGAACTGTTTATTTGATTAAAAAATCATGAGTGCAATTAGTTTAATTTAAATTTTCGTGTTTTTAAAAAATACTAAAAAAAGGGCTCGAAAAAAATAGATTTTCACAAAAAAGAAAGGAATTTAAAAAAAAATAAAAAAAAGTCGGTCGGCCGGTCTGGGCTCGAACCATGGTATTACGATTTTGTGACCGCCCAATATACCATTAAGCTATTTGTAATCATTAATAAGCCGTCAAAATTTACCTTCTTATTCTAACGATATTATAGCAGTTTTTCATTGCCTAAAAACACGGACAAAAAGACATTTTCTAAAAATAAATCCTAGCTAGATCGATTTATTGCCCCCGAAACTCCCTGCACACAAAATTTTATGAAAATCGTTGGAGCCGTTTCCGAGATCGCGATTATATAGATATATATATATATATATATATATATATATATATATATATATATATATATATATATATATATATATATATATATATATATATATATATATATATACAAGAATTGCTCGTTTAATAGTATAGGATTTGAAAACAATATATGTATGGACTCCAGATACCACTTACTGGACTGTCTGCTCGCTTGTCACCCTTGTACTGTATTAAAAAAAACTATATATTGAATAATTTTCAACGATTAACTAACACATTTGTTTTCTAATCATTCAGGTGCAACTATGTTACGTAATAAGTTTTAATTTTTTTTAAGTTTTAGTCGGTAGGTACTTCTAAGAATATTATGATTAATTATATGACTTGTCATAATATTTTCTTCAAGTACAATGCTTAATGAAGGCATTTTTAAGTCAAATGCCTTGAGGATGTGGCAGCTCCTTATACTTTCGCACATGTTCGAACATGCTTGCCATCTAAATATCATATTATTTTACACAAATTAAAAACAAAAGTTACTTTTGTATAAATATGTAATGTACTACCCAATGATTGTAATACGATATTCTATTTGCAGCACGGCGGCTCCTATTGTTCCGTTTCGTACGTTTGCCTCAATAATGCACGATGCTGATTATGCCCTACACGTATTGTAATTGCGTCCGCAAATTTTATAATGATATCTAGGCGAAATTTTATATATATTGTGGTATTATGAACACCGTGCTTACACAATTATTATACATATAGATATATTATCTGACTTGTGTGGTGTGTTGTACACTTAACCACAACCACAATCTCCCATCAGTCGCCTTTTACAACAGGCTACTAGTTAAAATAGTTGGCACATTGCTTTTTGTCATAAGACGCAAATTAAACATGGGACCCTTAAGGTGATGGTGAAGGTAAACCTACGTAGGACTTATAGGTGAGCCACGGGCATTATCTTCGTTTAATAACAAACAACAAATAATATATCAATACACAAAGTTTGCTGGGCAGTACCGTGGAAGACCTTGGCTTACACACTTTGAATCTACTCTGAACTAGAAAACCCATGTGGCAAATGTTATCCAGAAAGGGCTTTAGGACGTTGTTTTTGCGAAAGAATGTCGTCCCTCTTTGGTCGTTTATTGTTCGAATATAAAGTGCAAAAACTTCTTGTGAATAAAGCGGCAGAATCATCTTTACTACTGGCTTTTGAAGGGAGAAGTTGTGTCGCTTACGATCGGAATACACATTACGCAACAGGACAACGTAAAATTAAAATGGGAAATAACCGTGATAAAAATAAGATGCGACTGGCTTGGCGTTAAGAAACAGACATAAATATGATAAACCTAATGAAATAAGTATCTAATGACCTATCTACTTATTATATATTTTATAGTATTAGTGATTATAAACATGTCGGTACATAGCATACGGCATGCGGGGGAGTGGGGGCGAAATTAGAATTTGAGCTGACTTACTATATCCCCTTAACAAAGAAAAAATAACAGACGGAGCGCTGGGTAAATTTTAAATGACGCCGAAGATAAGCCAAAATTATGCTAAACTCATTGTAAGAACACGCACCCAAGCACCCGGATGCATCTAAAATTATTTTCAACCACAAATTTTTTTGGCTGCTCATGTGTTTTTTATATAGAATTAGGGTAACAAACGAGCATACAGGTTACCACCTGATGGTAATTGGATGCTGTGGCCTATAGACATCTACATTTAACTTCGATTAGGAATCATAATGCGGATACGAGGATTAAGATGGAATGCCTCGATTCCAGTAAAACGGGTCTCCGGTTCTCTACCAACACAACACAGCAACAAACACAGGAACAACGCAGGAAACACAGCAGCATTAAGCTGCTATTTTACGCTGGTATTCTGTGGAAGCGTGGCCCCACCGCGGTCAAACTGACCCATTCGTGCCACAATCATAATATAGCTGCAGCGTGGCTTTACCACGTACTATATAAGTCGTCTTTTAATCCAGAATCACTCCTTACCATATCCCGGTTTTATTATGCCAAAATTTTATGAGGAAGGTGACAATGAGCAAAGAAACAAAAACAAGGCTCGACACTTAATTACCTAAAGACCTTTCTTTAGGAGGATTCTAGTCTGAATTAAAACTAGCAGAGCATAACTTTACCTACTCTTCCAACAAACTACTCACCTCCAACGACCCACAAGTTATTTTTTTTTCTTTCACTTATTATTTTTTTATTTATTCACGCCGACTCTCCTAAAAGATTCTTTAAGTTCATATAATTATACATTGCTATTTCATTTTCGATAGCTTATTAATATTGAGTCCTCATCACTCACTTATTTAGAAGTACGTTAACAGGAAATGATTTACCTATAAGTGTTTTGCTACCAATTTTTGGTGAATGAATAAATACATCCCCCTTCCTCCCGAACTTTCAAAGTAGGACGTGTTAAGTGTGCTGCAGAATTACCGACGATTTTTTTTATAATTATTAATTAATAAAATTAGATTGAATAGGAGCACAGTTTGTTGATGAATTTGTTTCAATATCCACTTTTCTATGTCATAAAGCCATGTGTGAGTTAAAGGAGTTGACTATCTATTATATCAAATGAATTAAAAAAGTACAGCACTTTTTAAACAATACAAGACGGTATACATAAAAAAGAATAAAAATATAATTTAAGCATTCTGCCTTTATATATATCTTGCTCTATCATTTGTATGAGCTTATCGATCGTCGCCCAAATTACTTGACCCTTGTATTAGTTTGACTTCCATGTAGGTAGGTATACATGAAAAGTATCACTAGTTGTTCGCTATCCTAGTAAAATCATGTAAACGCAATCACAATGCCGTTAAAACTGTACGTCCCCTGCTTCGCCTCTCAGCACACCAATATCGCCCACGCTCAGTACAGCAGAGTCAGCGCTACCTACAACTTTGGCAACAAATGAAATTAGTTCTATGCACCGCAGCGACTGCGCCTGATTTAACTACTCTACTACTAGGATTAATATAGAAAACTCTGAAATGAAAGATATTTATAAATTAAACATCAAGGACAGTTCTGGTTCGATTACAGTGGAACTAAGCTGTGTTATCAGCAAATAAAATAACATTGTTAAAGCGGTAAAAAGTTTTAATAAAACTAAATCAAGAGACGATAAATTAAATACTTCTCATGTAAATCTTTAACAACTAAATAAACCTGAAGAAACCATTATTTCAGTCCGCGAAAGCATTCATAAAAGCACACATATTTATGTACTGCTGGACTCTAAACGGAATTGCTTACCAACGCTAAGATGATAAATATAGATACGAATAAACGCTGAAGCTGATCTTGAAAGTTTTAAGAATAACAGCGACTAACATTTATTTTTAAAACTTATTTAAAATTTCACTTTTGTATAATACAAGTTTACACTTCATACGTAGGTATTTACATACTACCACACATTACATTGCTTTTTTACCAAAAAAAACATCGGACAAAAAATTTATTAGTTTTATTAAACATAACATGCAATTTACTAATTTATTACATATTCGTACAATTTTATAAGAAAATGCCTATTATAAGAATGCAATAATATCTTAATATAAAAAAATCCCATGTCACGATATTCGTTTACGCTAATCTCCGAAACTTTTGGAAATGTGTCCTATACTCGTAATACGACGAAACCCAATTTGATCATTGGTCATATAAATTTCGATAATTAAGTGTTACAAACTAATAAATAAATTTTATTATTACGTAAAATCAGATTTTATTCCAAGGCACTAACAAAAGATTCACAACGAATCCTACAAATCATCTTCTTCTGAAGAAAAAAAGAGAAGGAATATCTGTGTTGACGGAATGAGCTAATTTGCACATTTTAGACTTTTGATTGATTTTAACAATCGTCGTTCGTTAAAGAAATCGTTTAAATTTTAATACATATTTCTTTGTAAATAGTGTGCAAACTAATTACAAACACAATCGCAGTATTTTTTTTCTCAGTGTAAAAAAGTTTTTGAACATGTTTATTATGCGTAGCGTTATATTAGTCTGTGAGTTTAAGCAAACTGTAGTATATAATGGTATGTAATGGTACTGTAGTATATAATGGTATGGTATATAATGGTAATGGTATTACAGCTAGGAATGTGGTCTTGTTTATTTACTTACCGGTAACCAGTAACCACCGGTAAAACACAAGTATATCATACATATATTTTGAAACATTTCAGTAATATTTGCTATTTTATGGTTTAACCAAGGACAACATTTCTGACGACGCAACTAGAGGGACTCCAATCAACTTCGACGCAAGGCACCGATGGTTCCACAGACCTGACTTCTTAAGACAATCAGAAGAGGAGTGGCCCACAGAAGTCAAGTCAGCGCGTGAGAAAACTGGGGAGAAGATAATATGTAATGAACAGAAGACTCACCCCGAATACCTACCCGATATGAACAACATTGCTAAATGGCAAGTGCTTGTGTGCACTACGGGACGTGTGCTACAATTTACAGATATGTGTCCAAAAGGCACATTACGGCAGCAGCGAAATGCAAGCGCGCACAGAAGAACGTCCATAAAGATCCCGTTTAAAAAAAACAGCAAAAATAAGAAGACTATCAAGAGCAATGATGTGGTCCCTAAAAAGATACAAAGAAAAAAGGCTAATCTGCTTAGACAAGAGTTACCTTACGCGAGCAGAGATGTGGATAAGAAAGACGCAAGATGACAGCTACGCCAACGAGATCCGCGTAATGCACGATAGCGCTCCTACGTCAAAAGATCGACTCGCCACATTGAGTGTATACACAGCAGAAGATGGACTGTGCGCCAGGCATAAGTCAAGAAACAGTTAACCCTGCTCTATTGGTTGGAAAATACATAAAAAATGGTTGACGGCGGAATAAAATGATTGTGAACGAGATAAGACAACGCTCCTGGGTGACAAGGATTTGACCTACAGTAAAAAGCGTGATAAAAGTGGTCCGGAATGCAAGATAAGAATAGCAAGGCCAATGATCCCATCGTTGGGAGACCAGCCACCCGCGTTTCATTAATCGCCTGCAGCCATTCTCCTACACAGGCTCGATTACTTGGACCCATAGAAGTCACCGTCGGAAGACGTCATGAAAAGCGATGGGTTGCCCTCTTTACCTGCATGATAATATGAGCGAATGACCTCGAGGTACTCACATCACTTCGTACCGACTTTGCAATAGCCGCACTAAACCAAAGGTCGGTGACCTAGGCGCAATCTGCGACCCGAACTTACCAAGGAACGTGTGGCCTAGAAGAAAAGTAACCAGTCTACCGCGCAGAGGGCAGCGAGGTACGAGTCGTGGACGTCACTACAAGCAACGGGCATGTCCTGCGGAGACTGCAAGAAGATCGAAGAATCGCCCGCTGCGACGGCGGGAGAAATGTGCACGACAGCATCGAAAGCAACTATAATGGGATGGACCACGTGACTATTCCTTTATTATATTCCATCATATTTCTTGGTAATTTAACATTATGGTTACTAGCGTAAATGTTTTTATTAATAAGTGTTTATTAAGTAATTTAATATCTAATAAATAGTTAAGTTTATTGTTATATATTTTAGATTTAAAAGTTACTTTATAAAAATAGGATACGCAGGTGAATAATATTTATGTTTTTATTCCATTGTTTACTTTTTTAAGTTTTTAAGTCTTATCGTAGTGCAATAGATAAGCGATAAGATATGGACATGGATAAAGATATAATGTGATATTATAGGACGTAGATAAAGATGCAATATAATATTACGAAATCAAACTCCTATTATAGGCATATGAATAATATGTATGTAAATAAAATTTATTATTTTGATGTATTTTATTGAAATATTAAAGGGAATAGTATGTATGAGGATTAATGAAGCCATAAGTATGATCATATCTAAATTCATAATAATGTGTGTGAACGCCCCGACTACATAGTCAGTAATCTATGGCCCCGACACTCCACTGAAGACTGGGTCGTGCCCGTGCGGGTAAGCTAGGGCGTATAAGCGGGGTGATATTTAAAGAGCATTTTTATTGCGCATAGAAGCAAATAGGGGCTATCCTCCGGAAAGCGGTGGAATAGCGGTGGTCAATGCTCATAGCATACCGAGCAGACGGCTGCGTGATGATGTGGGACTCACCGGGAAACCTCAGTGCTTTACCAACTAAACACCACCTGTCATACTGGCTATAGCCTGTTAAGATTATTCAGTCGTATCGGAAGCGACTCCCCTTGGGTGAAAGAGGGGCGCAGGTTAAGGGCGTTCCCGAATCAGCGCTTTTATTTCCCCCCATTACGATAGTGATTCAAGTCGAGGTTCGTACCTCCTTCAAAGGGAATCCTTGAATCAAATCAAGCCCCCACCTTGCTTGAGGAGCCTCACTCCAAAATAGGGTTCGGGGTGCCCCGGGACTGCGGGACCGGGGGTGCTAGGCGATGGCAGGATCGTTGCACTCAATAGCTTGTGGGTCCTTACTCCACCTCACTCACGAGTTTATTTCGATGAAGCAGTAAAGGCCGCAGGGGCAACAGCATACACTTTCAGAAAAAATAATTGCGCTTTTATTTCTATACCGAACCGTGCCGAGTGCCACACGTATGTATGTACGTACGTAAGTAGCATAATGTAGGCTAAGACTAAATGTAATGAAGATATAATATATAAATTAATATTTTTTATATAATAAAGAATAATGGTCAGAGGGGGTAAGGCAGAAAAGTTTCTAGAAAGTTACTGGAAAACATATAAATATCGCATCCATTTGCTCGGAATTCATTCGCATTCACATCAAAAACCAGATTCATTGCCTTACGGAATACATCCTAAAAGGTTTCTCCCACTCAAAAGGGAATAATCGAACCCGTAACACCGGTGCCATCTTCTTCAACCGCTCTCTTTGCAGACGACACAGCACACTACGTCTCTCAATTCCACAAGAAATATCTCACAGCGATGCTCCTAAGACTCGCCAATCGCTTAGGCGAATGATTTCGCTTATGGAAAATTGAAGTGAACCCTGAAAAAATTATAGCAATATACTTTCAAAGGAAAACCTCCTTAAATCGTAACGTTAATCCAAAAAATACTCTAGGCACGATCACCCTATTCAGCTACCAGATCCCGTGGCAACCAACCACGAAATACATGGAGGTCACATTCAACCACTCTATGACCTTCGCGAAACACATTTTGCGCCGTCCAAACCGTGCCAAATATGTCACTGGTCGCCCCCACCCGCTAATTAACAGTAACAGCAAACAGTCCCTAAGACATAAGCTCTACAAAGATTGCGTTAGACCTATCATGTCCTACGTAAGCGTAGTCTTCGCACACGCAGCTCATAAGCATTCACACGACCTCCTAGTCATCCAAAATAGATTTCTTCGCATCGCCACCGGAGCTAGGTGGTACTATTGAAACTCAGACCAGAGATTGTCAACTCCCGACGACCTCTGAACATTTTAAGAAAATGTCTCGACGCTACTTTGAGAGCGCTAACACACATCCCAACGCTGTTCATTCACGGTCATTCTGTAACGCACCAATCTACGCTCCGACTCAAAATGTTAAGTAAAGCCTCCGGAGGCCCCACAAAGTTTTAATCGAACCCCCAGTTCCGCTAGATTCTAGAACTACACTCTACACTATTCATTCTACATTCACCTAGTGCCACAAACACTGATTGGACAACGGATGGGACACAGCCCTGAGTCCTGAGCCTAGCCCTGAGTCCTATGACTTTATGAGATCCGCGTAGGCTAACAACACCAACCTCAAAACCAGAGAGGAAATTCATTCGACATTCGGGCCTTACCAGAAAAAGGAAGAACAAATTACAAAGGGAACTCTGCCCTGCCTGCATCTGCCTCCCTGACATGATAATAATTTTTTTTGATCCGTCCTGAAAAGTTTATTTTATGTCAATCATATTATATTTCTGTAACTTATTGAAACTGTTATGAATATGGTATGAAATACCTAGGCGTCATTTAACATTCAACTACAGTAAACTGGCTGAGCCACTTGGACTAGGGAGTCGACGGAGTGGCTCAGCACCGTGCTATAGGGACGGAATGAAATGCTTCAGTGATGATGATGCTATACGAAGTGGCCATACAAGGTCAGTTGCCCGCTACAGCAACCACGAAACCAATAAAACAATGAATTCACACCAATTAATTCAATTTACACCATCACCACTCAGCAATATTAACACATATTGACGTACATACATACTCGTAAGTATAACAAAATACATTTGTCATTTATGACACCCAATATAAATACAATTGCTGTTAAAGGGCCAGTTAGTATATATAGTAAATGTATTACTTAAAAATTCTAAATAATGGAAGTGATATTTATATACCTTTCATGGTTCTTATTTCAACAAAACTATGTGAAAGTTAACAAGCCCTAGGCTTGGTAGAAATACAGCTTCAGCAAATAACCATTCAGATTGCCGAATTTTCATTACCCTACCGAAATAAGTTTAAATAAACCAAGACTCGTAACTTTTCCTTTATATTTGATTGTAGTAGTACCTTTTCACCCTGTCGTCTTACTTGAAAAATACATGTAGATTCCAATTATTGGTGGTTCATTTTGAGAACTGCTTGCCTTTGGCAATATGAATTGCGCTGTGTATTTTCAACTTTATAGGTGTATGAATAAGGTAAATTATGTATTCTAGTTTGATGTGGGTGACTCTTTTTATGCATTTCAGGTGAAGATTAAAATTATTTACCTATGTACGCTGGAATGATAATGTTCATTGTAATAAATAACCCTTTCAAAAACGAGGTTTTCACATTTCACTCATTTGTGATATGGTTTAAAGCCGACTAATCGGCGTTGTTGCCATTGCATGTAGACAGAACTCACATTGTCCCAAAATATTTCCTGGAGCCAGAGATTATTTTTACAGTAACGAGGCTTTTCATCGTAGTCCTCGGGAGTAAAAATGCATCTGCATTTTGATTGATGTCTATTGTAGGTATAGGTATTGCATGAGCTGAACTATGTTCTCTTTCATCACCCTACCTACCTACCATAAAAAGTGTGAATTTACGACGACCGCTTAGACCTTGAGCTAAATTAGCCTTTAGCTTCTATAGTTTGTGTATAGTGAAAACATATGTTACGAAACCAAAAAAATAGTTCTATGGGAACAAAATTTCCAGATGATCGGCACTGGAGCAATAAAATTGCATCTTGTCTGTCCAAGTGCATGGTGTTAAGCTACGTACAGGGAATATTAGTCTTCATTAAAACTAAACAGGGGCTAAGCTTGGGTACACAGACGTAACAGATGGCTTAGGTATCACCCTATGTACTGTAGGAAATTTTAGCTCAAATGCCAGTTATATTATACATAATTACGAGTACATTGCGTTACTCTACTTGCATTGTGTACTGCTTCATGCATACTTTAACTAACTTCGAGTTACTACGACTACGTTCAACGTAATGAAAAAATAATATATCAAAGGTTAACTTTTCTCAAAGCAATGTTTATATAACTTAGTGAGAGGCCTTAGCCTTGTTTATAAAACTGATTGTATTTAAAATAAAAATAATCTAATGCATTGTCGGATAATCAGTCGCTCCGTCCCAATTCCTATCGGTATACTTACTAATTTTGGTGGCACTAGCAGAAAATGGACCTTGTTTCTTCGCGAACTACACTAATTTGGAGCAGGTGCTTATACTCTCTGATTTACCACGATTCATGGACGCATACATACCAGACTAGCGTGAGCGTGAGCCAAGCGGGACTATTAAGGCAAACCCTCCCTAAATGGAGAGCCTGATAAGAGGATGTTCAGCAGTACATTTTATGAACTGATGGCAAATAACTATGATGAATTTTTAAAAGTTTCTAATAAGTTTTAGATAAACGAATAATAAACAGTATAATAATGCTAATGTCCTCTAGACTCATTCAATCATGGCGACCCTTATCAATTGTGTCAAATTTTTATAATCTGCGAATCTCACTCTCACAGTCCGATACGATTAGAGAGAATCAAGGGAAGCAGGACTTTCTTTTTTCTGTGTTTATTGAGGCACGGGAGTCAAATACCGCCAACTTCCAGACTCCAGGCTGCTACTGAGAGTTTTTTACAGAAAAATCCAATAAGTGATATCTGGCCCAATCCAGAATTCAAATCCCGTGACCACATGATCGACAGTTACGGTCACGACTACAAAACCAACGAGGCACTCATTAAATCAAATAGCTATTGTAAAAAAGTAATGTGATATATTGAAGTTTAAAACAGTCTGTTTTGTCGAACTCTGTTTTTTTAACTAGTTAAGTTATAAGAAAGTTTTCCAATTATTAGAACGTGAACCCGTTTAAGGCCAAATAAATAAAATAGACTAAAATATGAATGTAATTAGCGTTAATTAAATTAAATAAATACAAAGAAATTAACCAAATAGTAACTAAAAAGTCAACGTTCATATTGGATTGCACAGAGCACAACTAAAGGGTTACCTCAGCGCTGATCAGTCCGAGCCACAAAAAGCAACGTATTCCAGTTAATTGATTAATTTATGAATTATATTTTTATAAATATATATTATAACGTAATCTGCGTTTTCGATTCCATTATTAAGTGTGGCTATATTTGAGATGAGATTCAGATCTGAATAACGCTGGGTACAAAGAACATATATACAACTAGCGCTATAAAACCTTATTTTAAATTAAAACATAATTAATCCATTTGGACTGAACGCAGTGCAAATTATTGAGCGTGTACTTCAACACTGTATTTCCGTAACGGCTACGATCGTTCGGAATTACATTACGTCTCGCCGTTCGCGTGCAACTGACAGTCCCGTAATTTCTTATTCCCGCTATATTTTGCTGGATATTTACAGATTAGGATTCAGTCAGCCCCAGACGCGAACCAAATTAAACTAATTTTTAAAGTTGAGAAAATAAGCACCTATATCTACAGTTTAATACTTTATTTTAACTATCATTATTGAATCACTTTTTAATACATACTGCGTCGGTGCGGCGCATTAAAGAAGCTTAACCTCAGTTGTAATAAGCTAATAACTCAGCCAGACGCTATACATCTCATATGTAACTTAGAAAGTTTACAATTACATGGTTACATATACAAATTATTTGAAATCCAGACAACAATAAAATTCACATTTTTCTCAAATGTAGAGTAGAATTAAAAGCCATATAAATAAATACGTAGATGATGATAACATATGTACAGGATATGTTACGACTACGATCTTTGCATTATGATAGGTTTTGTGATGTGTTTTTTTTATATGCTTATAAAATTGTATTACTCACACGCGCATTCCCCACAAAATGTTCTTTCAACGCAGAGCACCGAGGTATTAAAATTTCATTATCGTCGCCGCTGTTAATCGAATATGGTGAAATTAAAGGTATTAATTAAATGCATTATATCGTATTTTTAGTATACGATATAATGCAAGCATTCTGCCCTTAAATAACTACGGTTAATTCATTCTATTTAAAATTACCTCCTAATGTGACCGTAAGCATCTACTTCAAAATCTAAAATTATTGTAAACATAATGTTACAATTTCATAAAAATCTTTTGTTTTTTAAATTTTATGTATTTATTAGGTTAGAAACTTCGATCGATCTGCTATCATTTTATTTATTATTTTTCATTTACGGTGGCTTTGCACAAAGTGGGTGTGGAGCCGTCAGCCATTCTTAAGACGCTTCAAAATCTAGGCATCACCCGTTTTCAGTGTCACGCTATCGACAGATATACCACCTATTCGATATGTAATTTTTTTTTACATTTCAAAATCAAGCTTATTATTCGGCATATCCAAATATTGTAAAAAAATAGCCTGCAATGTGTCTTAAAGAAGAAAGGAATGTTTTCATACATTCTCAGGCCCAGGTGTTAACAAGATGAAAGTAGAACCATTCAAAAGCTCACTTATAAACAATTCATAGATGAAAATCTGGTAAGATTTATCAATCAATAAATTTATCAAAAAAAAGGAGCTTAGTTATCCCAGAACAAGTAAAAATGAGGTTATGTACTCCCCCTTGGACTCTGCTGCCTCCACCCATTTATGAGTACCTAAGGTAACCCAGAAGATCACCAGCCGAGTGACCGCGACGGAAACCGTACTGGCGGTCACTAATCGGCTGGTGATCTTCAAAGTACCGCATGAGCTGTCTGTTAATAATGGATTCCATTATTTTAGAGAACAAGGAGGTGATGGCAATAGGCCTATAGTTGGATTATCCGGCGAGAAGCAAAGCTGCCCCTATGGGTAGGATGCAAAAAAGATCGCATACCGTCTCAGTCTGCTGACCTATAATGCCAAACACGGTGGCAATCTGCAGTACGGAACCACGATGAGAGCGTGAGTGGCACAGTACTCCGGATAAGACAATGGTCTGAGGAGCCAAGAGGAGCATCGACGAAGACCTGATATCCGTCCGGATGAGAGGTCAGTGGAAGGTCCTACAGGGAAGGTACATGATCTTCCACATCTGGGATCCGCGTAGGCGAGGTAACCAGTTATGTCAGACCATATGCCAAAACAAAGTCATAAACAGATCTATCCGCATGATCAGTACCAAGACCGATCGGACCAAGACATTCAGCGTCGTGAGCGCTAAAATCTCCAAGTATCACAATCTCTGCGGATGGGATCTGTTGTAGCATGGAGTTTGTAGACATCTGGACGTGGTCGATGACTCGGTCTGTTTCGGCATTACCGCTATGGGACCTATAGAGGTACCCGTAGACGCGTGGATGGTCGTCACTGTCTACGCGCAGCCATAAGATGGACAGGTACCTTCAAGGCTGCCGAGGCATCGAAAACAGATGTCCTCTCTGACATACACGCAAACTCCAGTCCGGGGCACAAAAGAGACCTCTAATTTGTACACCGGGTAGGAGAGTTACAAAGCATCAGCCGGAGAGAACACCTGTGTCTCGGTTAGAAAGAGCAAGGCCGGCTTCGCCGTTTCCAGATGATAGTGGATGGCGTTATGGATTGAATGCAGTCCCCTGATGTTGCAGAAACTCACAGATAGCGTGGCGCCTTTGACTTATTGCTCCGTTTGCCCCGAGCAGGTTTAGTCTCGAGCGGAATTTTGCCGCCCCCCTCCCCCCCAGAACCGACGCAGGTACGCGGGGCAGCCTGAGCACCCTCGCTCAGGAGTGGAGTAGCTTGGTCATGGATGCTCAGCGAGGGATTCTCCAGAGGTACTGGTACCCTCCTAGGGTAGTCTTGCATTTAATTTTGCTACCATGTTGATGGGGGGAGGGGATTGGGCCTCCGACCACCTGCACTCACCAGACGAAACGCAGAAGCAAAGCCTCTACTTCACGCTGGTATTCTGTGAGATCGTGGTACTACCCTGGTTTGAGCCGGCCCATGCGTGCAACAGCAAAGGCTGCCACGTGGCTCTACCGCTGTTAATATTAATACATTTTTGAAATCGCCAAACCGACTGAGCCCAATCCACACTAACTGATGAAAAAAATTAACATTATCGTTGCATAAGTATCGGGTGTGCTTACATAGTTGTCTACTTGTGAAATTGTATTTAAAAAGCGGACCAAGACGAAGATGAGAAATTACGTAATACCAATGTAAAACACCTGCTCCGATGTACCAGAGATCCGCATAGTAGGGCAACGTTTAGAAACGTTTGAGTCTGCGATCACCAATCACACATCCGAAAATCAGGCAACGGAATCTTTCATAAGATGACCTCTAGAAGATAAGATTATTTAATTACGTATGTACCGTATATGTATATATATATATATATATATATATATATATATATATATATTTATATTAGTATGTTTTATGGTTATTATTTTGTCACTTATTATCATCATCAACATTACATCCCTTTACAAGTCCACTGCCGAACATAGATCTACCTTAAGGAATGCCACAAAGCCCGGTCCTGAGTCATCTGCGTCCATTCGAGCTATATAGCCGGCCAATTGCCACTTCAGCTTACTAATCCGTTGTGATAACTCTGATTCTAACGTGAATATCCTCATTTCTAAGTTTATCACGCAGAGAAACCCCGAGCATAGCCCTCTTCATAGCTCGCTGAGCGACCTCGAGCGTCCTCATACGGCCAGCAGTGAAAGACCACGTCTCACTGGTTGTACAATCTCGTTTACAGGTTTTGAGGTATACCTGACGAGAAGATGTGTCGGAATTTCCCGAACGCTGCCCAGCCAAGTTTAGTCCCAATTATAAGACATGAAAAAAATATAAATAAACGAAAACAAGAAAAATATTTTTTTTTTACAAATGTTTTTACTGTTTGGCAAAAGTACGAGTAAAATATATCCTTTGACATTGTCACTACAAATTTTGAGTATTAACAACTCTAAGAGTAATAACAATATATTTTATTACTCTATGAATCATGTACTTTGAGAAAAACAATTTATTCACCACAAAGTAAGAACAAGTGTTTTTTTTTGACAAACAAGAAAGCGACTTAACAACATCGTGATATAATACATAAAACGCTCATATTTACTATGAACATTCTACGGAAAAAAATTAGCATGGAAAAAGTAATCGTATGAACTGAGAATATAATATTAAATTGCCCAATTTTGTTGACTCAATCTTGGAATTTATAGTAAGTCTTCAAAAGTTATAGGACGTTAAAGGTGGCTTCTAAATTCAAACATTTGAATTGATGAGCCACTAAGAACTAAAAAATAATTACTACACTTATTGTCAAAAAATCCATGGATGTTTTGACAACGAGTGTAGTAAATAAGTAAGTATAACCTCTTAAAGAGCATTGGTACAGCTGAATTTGACATAAATACAATTTTTTTAGTGATCGGGTAAATATAATAAATCATAAATAAATAAAATTATAATGTCTGTTTGTAGGTACCGTCAAAATAACATCTTTTTACTAGATGCATATGTAAGTCTATATAATACTTTAAAAAAACAATTATAAAGTGTCCCTGTATAATTATTTGTTCCGGCTAATCTTTGAAATGGCTAGATCGATGTTGATGACACTTTCACTGGCAGATAGCTGAGGGTATAAGGAGTAACTACCTTTATTTTTAAAAACACATTTAGGTTACCGCGCAAAATAATCATAACCCATGAAATCCAACAATAATAATTTCCACAGCTAGTTACAAAATAAAGAGTTATTTCTTTTAAATGATGCCGCTTGAGTTCGAGATATAATGAGGTATCAGCAACAATTATACTATATCATGGCTATCCTTTAAGAACAATAATTTTCAAGGAATTCTCCGTGAACTGTTTGTAGAGTAAGGGAATCCGCAAATCATCTCGTGGGTGTTGTAAGAGGTGACAGAGGTGACAGATGAAACATGAGATCAGCAGCAGCATCTTCCTATTAACAACTTGAAATAATAATAAAAAACTGCGGTCGCCAACTCACCTGATAAGCGTGGCAACTATAGCAAATATGCCCCAATGGAGAAAACCCATGTTTAGCATTAGAATTTTAATATCCTGTAATGAACAGATGAGTGAAGACCTAAAATTTGCCATGAATTGAGCGCTGAGGAAGACCCATAGATACTACCAGAGTAAGCCGGGGGAACTCTTACCGCACGACTATCAAATTCTAAGTGAAGAATAAGAGGGGAGGAATTCACCTTTAACGTCCTGTAACTTTTGTAGACTTTTACTACAAATTCCGGGATAGGGTGCACAAAATCGGCCAACATAAATAGAGGTAGTGTCCACGTTTCAATATCAATAATTGAATCTCAATTCATACGGACGCCATAAGCTTACATTTTACATACTTCAAACATGTTTACTATCTACATTAACAAAATACTAAACTAACTTACTACATACATTGTTTTTTGCGTGTTTCGTTATGATTTGATGATGAAATCTATCAAGAAATAGAAAAATGGTTGGTAAAAAATAGTCTACCGTACCGTATCGTAGAGTAAATAACTATTATTTACTTTGATAAATTGACGATATTTCTCGGTAGAAACTGGTTGATAATTAAATAAATACAAACTGTACGGAGACAGTCTCTCGTAGCAAAGTTGTGGTCAAAGCTAGAATTAAATTAACTCAATCACCGATACTACTCTCTACCGCAATGACTCAATTAAGGAATCAAGCCAAGATATAATCGTATTTTGTGAACCAAGCCAAGACATAGACATTTGATAACTTGAAAATGGTTGTTTTGTAAATCACTAGCTGGTAACCAAAGCGTCGCTGTCGCAAAAGAAATAATTGCGGAAATATTGTTTGAAATATGGAAGAGTTATATTAATTAAATGAGAATGATAATACATTCGTTGAAGTTGAATTTTATACGAGTATAAGTTTCTAATTACGTCAGTACGATACGTGCGCCACTGTAAGTTAATATACTATATAATATTCGAGCAAGTGCAAGCACTAGGTTATCAAAGTTTTAGCGGAATTTGATGAACGTTATGGCAAATACGTACCTACACACAAATTAATGTTAATATTTATATATTAGATTCACTTTACCCAGTCTTCTTTATGACCATTATTGAAAATGAAATAAGAGTCAATTAGTTTTATGCATTTTTGATAAAGTAAATACCATTACTTATTATTTTATGACTTCGCCATGGAGCTCGAAGAACCGATAACCGATGGGGAAGGAAGGTTCTCGAGTGGTAGCCTCGTTCCGGCGGGCGAAGTGTAGGGCGTCCCTCCACTAGATGGAGTGACGAACTGGTAAGACATGCATGAAGTCAATTGATGCAGGTGGCTCGAGACCTTGGTTTGTGGTATTGCATGGGGGACGTCAGCGTTCAGCAGTGATTTTGTGAAGGGCTATGATAATGCTAATATGACCTCTTAAGAGAAAAATAAAGTTTAGCAATGAACAATCTCGAAGCGGTATCAAAACTAGCATGCTTTTTAATTTTTTCATTTAGATTTATTCGCAAAAAACGTAATGAACGTGTATTATTAATGCGATCAAATAACCTGTCAACCATAGTTAATACTGATGATTGATATTCTTTGTAAATATTTAATGATTTCACATGTGCGTTGAATAAATGTAATTAGAATAATAAATGAACATAATAATTAAATTTTCGCATCCATGACCTGCATAGGTAGGTACTTTTGAATGCTGAAATCGTCACACCGTTCAATTATTTCATTATTCAAACCGGATTGATCCAAATGAACTTAACTTTTGTGGAATATGTAACATGTTACCTGTACTTATATAGTATTTAGTGAAAGTATTCTGTAAGAAACATGAATCGAAATATACACTATATACTTAACTCAAAAACAAAGAACCCAACTAGAATGACCTGTGCTGTGTTAAAGCCTAAAAGTATTTTCAAATTTATTTGGAATGGATGCGTTTCAACCAAGCGCCTAATTATGATATATTATTTCCAAACAGACTCTGTCATTCCGGAAATGGATTTAAATGTCACGATTGTTCAAATACTGTCAGACATACAAACATTGACTCACACATTCACAAGTAAATCAGGTAAGAGAGGTAATATAAGTCATTGCGTTTTGTTACTATACCACTTCATTTTTGTCATTTGTTTCAAGATTTTATTTAACGTGCTCACTACATTGCATTTCCGATTCAGATTTTGTAATAAATCTTTTAAACACTTTACTTGGTTGAAATTTGGATACTGTAACTTCGATGGTTTCCATAACTCCATAATTAAGCGCGTATTTTAAGCCCGTATTTTACGTTAATCCTACTCGAGCTACCCAAGCTTTTGGATGAATCCAAACAACTTTAATCGAAGATAGTATAAACGTTCTTTCGTGAAATAAAATGTGACTTTTTTGTATCAACCCGTAAAAATCGCTTGATGTACATGGAACTATTTTATCTGTAGAAATATAGACCTGCGTATTCAAAAGATGGATAAGATACATAGAAGGAAAACTTTGCTAAAATTACTACACAAATCTTCGCTATTTTCCGTCGCTGGCCTATTTTAAGTCTGGTAAAAATACTATATAATATCGCCATCTCTCAGATAAAATTGTTTTACACCACCTCTCACTACATGTTAAAATATTTAATTATGTATATAACTCCAGATATTTTTTATAGAATAAGGGTCACAAACAAACATACGGCCCACCTGATGGCAAGTGGATACTGTGAACCATAGACATCTACATCCATCCACAGTCAGGAATCAAAATTCAGATGTGTTGTCGTGTGTGGAATGTATCGTTTCCAGTAAAAAGGGTCTCCGGTTCTCTACACTCGCCATGCGAAACACATCACACATCGGTGTTCCGTGAGAGCCAGCCACAGTATAGCTGTATCATGGCTCTATCACCTATAGAACTACTGACAAATTTCTGAATACAAACATAATACCAGCGTGTTATTTGACAGTCGTTTGATAGAGTTGACGTGAGTGTTTTTGTGAAAATAGAAAAACTGAGTATCGAGTTGTCATAAATTTTTTGTTTTTGTAAGGCAATACGCCTATGGAAATCAAAGAAAAATTGGACTATGTGTCTGTAATTTTGGACAGCTGAATTTAAACGTGGCCGTGAGAGCTTGGGAGACGATAAACGTTCAGGACGCCCATAAACTCCAACTACTGACGGTAACATCGCCACAGTTCACTAAATAGTGCTAGCCGTACTAAAGTGACAGATATAACAGAGGCTATGAAAATGTTCAAAGAACGTGTTTGTCACATATTAAATCACGATTTAGGCATAAGTACGTTGTCAGCGCGTTTGGTGCCGCGCTTGATCACGTTGTACCAAAAACGTCTTCGAATGAAAATTTCCAACGTTCGGTTGGCGCAGATTAGACACAATAAATCCGAGGTTTGCTGCCAATTAATTACTGTAGATGAAACTTGGATACACCATTGTATGCCTGAAACAAAAATACGGTCAAACAGTGGACTGCAAAGTGGGAATCGACTCCAAAAAAAGCGTACTACTGTTTTTCGGCTGGGAAAAGTGGTGGCTACTGATTTTTTTTAGATAGTCGTGGAGTTATCTCAATTGATTGTCTACAGATACTACGTATCATCACTTGACAAACAGAAAGCAGAAAATGCAGATAAACGGCCACAATTGCAGAAAAAGAAAATCCCGTTTCACCATGACTACGCTGTCTCACACCTCAGTGGTTGCCATGGCGTAAAGCCACGAATTACGGTTTGAACTGATTGACCATCCACCTTAATTTCCAGATCTAGCCACAAGCAATTTCATTTTGTTCCATCATCTAAAATTGTGCTCG
Source organism: Parnassius smintheus behrii (assembly GCA_036936625.1). Lineage (NCBI taxonomy): Eukaryota > Metazoa > Arthropoda > Insecta > Lepidoptera > Papilionidae > Parnassius > Parnassius smintheus. The sequence continues at coordinate 21,306,396 of JAUPFT010000016.1, read as the reverse complement.
GAGGACAGAGATTTTCGTCAAAAGAAGAGGCAATCACCTTCGTGAACAATTTTTTTGTCGAGAAAAATGCCGAATACTGTTTGGACGGATTAGAGAGATGGAAGCATCGCTGGGAGAAGTGTGTAGAGTTACAAGGAGACTATGTAGAAAAATAGTTGTAAAACTTAAGAAAAAATGTCTTTTGTTCTCACCTAACAAAGATTTCTTAGGTCGGAAACTTTTCAGACCACATACGAATGCGTGTAATGATATATGATAATCGCTACCCGGCTACTAGATAACGTATATGTAATGTGTAACTTCCATTGTACGTTTTTTTTTATAGAAGAGGGGGCAATCGAGCATGTGGCTCACCTGATGTTAAGTGACTACCGCCGCCCATGATCAACTGCAACACCAGGGGAATTGCAGATGCGTTGCCGGCCCTTTAGAAAGGAGTAAGCTCTTTTCTTGAAGGTCCCCAGGTCGTATCGGTCCGGAAAAATCGCCGGTGGTAAATTATTCCACAGAGAGGTTGTACGCGGAAGAAAACTCCTTTCGAAACGTACAGTGGTGGACCGCCAAGCATCCAGATGGTGTGGATGGTATCGGGACGTTTGCCGCGTAGTGCGTTCACGAAATTTGGCGGCTGGGATTAATCCGAACAATTCCTCAGAGCACTATCCATGGTATATGCGAAAGAAAATGCAAAGGGATGCAACATCTCTTCGCAGTGCCAGAGAATCAAGCCGATCGGAAAGCACTCGGTCGTCGACGATTCGAGCCGCTCTGGCTGGATGTGGTCAAGTGGAAGGAGCTGGTACTGGGGAGCCCCAGCCCAGAGATGGGAACAGTATTCCATGTGCGGCCGAACCTGCGCCTTGTAAAGTTGCAGGCGGTGTGCCGGCATGAAATACTGCCCCGCTCTGCTGAGCACGCCAAGCTTTTTAGAGGCCAATTTGACCTTCCCTTCCAAGTGACCACGAAACTGCACGTCACTCGATATGTCGACGCCGAGGATTCCGATACTGGCTGAGGCAACAAGGGGAGTGCCTTGAAACTGAGGGGATACGACAAAGGGGTTCTTTTTAGCGGTTAACGCGCAAACTTGTGTCTTCTGGGGGTTAAACTGGACTAGATTTAGTCGCCCCCAATCCGAGACTCTGTCCAGCAGAGACTCGACTTCAGACACAAGTTTGTCCCGGCACTCGGAGACGTTTTCCCGAGAAATATTGGCTCGGCCGGTGTAAAGAGCATCACCAGTGCTGTCATCTGCATAGCAATGAATGTCACGGGTCTGCAACATATCATT